>JARGXW010000180.1:0-233717 GCA_029204085.1 Mycena sp. CBHHK59/15 | reverse complement strand
GGAGCCAGTTTATCGCACAAGTATCCGAATGTTGGATTACATTTGGATTATTCTCGATCATGCTCCGGGAGTACGCCAAGAAGAAGTATGTTCTTCCCGGTGGGATAATTGGCGACCGGGGAAGCCACGCAATCCCGACAGCTACATTTTTCCAGGATTCCATCAATGTTGCTGCTTTTACAGAAAGAGGCCTTAAGGTGTGGGACGCGGCCTTGAATCGCCTCTTTACCTCTCGGCCATTCATTGCCCTCGGCACGGCTGACGGCCCGGAATGGCTGCAAAAATAAAACGGCTTGTGTAGGCCATCACGGCAAATTTGCCTGCCGTCTTTACTGCAAGCTACCGGGACGTCGGAAACCTGCAGGGCACCATTATTATCCGGCGCGCTTCCTCCCAGATGCGTACAACCAGGACGGCTGCAGTCATCCAGACGTGAGTGTTAACAATATTGTGATATCCAATCTCACTAAGATAATTTGTCTTTGTAGGTCAGTCTCGATGAGCTGCTCCGAACATTTACCTCGGCTGAGGCTACCAGCGTTACAACAAAAATCTTCAAAGTGTCATCAACTCCGCCGAACAAACACAGTAACGAGAAGCGTCGGCTCGACACTGGTATTTCAAGCCTACAATATTCAGTGGTTTCCCGAGAAACATATTCTCGGAGTACAGGCTGCTTTGGCTGGATATCATGCATTTGCCTTGCCTAAATATTCCCGACTCTTCATTCCTTGTGGCGAGGTTTATTTGAATGTGATAAGACGACAACAAAGCTCTTTGGGATTGGATGGTGCTAACGGGGGCCGTTTAGTGTGTTAATTTGCTGCAGAACACGGGCAAATGGTCGCCAATTGTACACAATATATTCCAGGATCATTTGATCGCCCACCTCGGAATCCCGCCGAAAAGATTTCGAGTGGTTACAAGGCTTGGATTCCTGCTCTACTTCACGGTCTTGGCCCGCTCTTCTTCGTGGAATTTTGCCTGATCGTTACTACGCCATTATTGCAAAAGGCGTTCGCGGAACCGTATTCTGATGCAGGAGGAAATCACACCCGCAAGCTTCTGGAGTCGCATCAGATGCTCACAGAATTTTCAGACGACTTCGAGGCCCTCTATTGCCAGGTCGAGCAGATCGACTTCATTTTGCGCCGAGCATTCATACACCCTCCCACATGCCCTTCGACTGCACGCGTTGGACCGGGAATTATCTACTCTCAATGGACGCTTGAGCGAACGATCGGAAACTCGGAGAAGAAATCAAATTACATTCTGATCCATTTGCGAACCTGTCTCACCGTGCACTTCGACGCTGCCAAGTCAATGCCTTGAAGGCTATGATCCCAGATCTGGAGCCGCCTGAGAATCCGCTTCCTCGGGCTCTGGATCTGGGTGGGTTATGCTCTTCTCACCGCTACAGACAATGCAGCCCGCGAAGTAGACGCCTGTGAAGGCACTGCTATCGGGCGTATTTGGTTGACGCCGGCAAGCCACCATCGGTCAGTGGACACCTGAGGTCACCAGGTGGTCCCGAGTTCGCTTGCCAAATGGACAGATTGCTCTGAGGACGTAGATAGATGCGGATTTACCCCAGAAATTGAAACGTAAATTGTGTGGGGTGAGTTATGCTCCGATGGATGGTGAAACGCGAGAAGACGCGTCGCTGTTGCTTGTTCTGGGCGTGGAAATGTTTTCAAATCCGATGATTTGTAATAACGCGGCGAGCGATCGTGGCATCAACCTTATCAACAGACTAAAAGATAATGTTGAATGTAACCGCGAAATCCCTCGAAGAATGCATTCTGATAAAAGTTGACAGTGGCTGTAACGTTCTCCATGGAGACGGCCGACGGAGCAGTAAATGTGACGCTCGAATTATCCGGCAATTCATCATCTCCTGGTGAGGGATCCGGGTTGCAAAGTACAACGGAGGCACCAGAAGCTCCACTTTGGGTGGGGGACCTTCAAGCGGGGAACGTCGCAGGTTTCAGTATCCGACACTTCACGCACAGACAGGAGTGCATTGGGGACCAAAACTTCAAGCCAGACAGACGTCCTCACTTGACACGTCTTCCCCATCCGGGGGATCATCCAGGTCGGGATTTTTCGGGGGCTCTGAGCCAAACGCCCCCGCCCATCAGCCCGACACAAGTTGCTTCCCTCCCTGGTGGAAGTGGCATCAGGAAAAAGCTCCCCAGTTTATTTTACATAATTTATGTCAAATTATTTTGCCCACAATAATTCGACAACATCTGTTCAGATTTCATATAATTTGTCGATAATTTGGTGAGATTTGATGAACATTTGATAACATCAAAAACCGACTGGTAAAATGAATTTGGAGGATCCGTGAGGTGAGCAAAGCAGCTATGGATGCTCAGACTTGCTGCTTATTGCCTGGACCAGTGCAGAATAGAGTTTCATGGTCGGGTTGGGAACCGAGGCTCAAGAAAAATCGCTCAGTCTTTTAACTCCGCCCATCAAGTAAGTTTGACAGATCTTTGATGTCGTACGATGCCTCTCTTTCTCTGGTACCACCACCTCCCTTCCCACTTCCTCCTCCCTCGATCCCGTCGCCAGCCGCCTCCCTCCACCCTCGGGGATGATCCACTCGCCCAACGCCCCCCCACCAACCTTCCTTATCCCTCCCCAGTCCCGTGAAGCACTGGTGCTGCGTTGTAGGAGCGGATACTGGATGGTACACCATGATACAGCTTCACGTAGCACCAGAGATGCTTCGGGAACGCCGGCGACATCAGCTAGCAGCGGGCACAAGCGCAAGGCATCCGTCGAGAAGTAAGCTTCCTCCTATACTGTTCGGTTCGACAGAGGCTGACAACGGTGACGAGAAGCTCCAAGGATAAGAAGAAGAAGAAGGCTGGCAAGAAAGCTGGCCTTGTTCGGTCGAAGCCGCCGATCCGAAGCAAGCAGCTTCATCGGGCCGATCCAGCGTTGGTGGTGTCACGGAGGAAGATGAATCGATGGTAAAGTTTGGTGGGCCGGCTATCGACGATGATGTAGACGAGCAGATTGAGCGGGCGCAACCTGCCCAGGGGAAAAAGAGAGGGTTACCGCAGAATGCAAGTCCCTGTTTATGTCCCGACTGCACCGGATCTGCTTACATACACATCCTCGCCCTCATCCAGCCCATCATCAAGATCGCGCCCGCAGCACCAAGGCCACTAACCAAGAAGGAGCAGCGTAACAACGCGAAGAAGTGGAGCCTGCCGCATCTCCCTCGTAATACCGCTTCCCAATTCACGGAGGAAGTGATTCCCCTGGCGCGCGAATTACTTGGTACTCTCCCGCCTTGGGCAGTGTTGACCGTGAAGCAAGTCCAGGAGATCGTCGATAAGGTCTACGGCGCCGGCAAGCACATCGTGCTCTTTGATGGTC
Organism: Mycena sp. CBHHK59/15; assembly: GCA_029204085.1. NCBI lineage: Eukaryota > Fungi > Basidiomycota > Agaricomycetes > Agaricales > Mycenaceae > Mycena > Mycena sp. CBHHK59/15. Next base: position 230,321 of record JARGXW010000180.1, on the reverse strand, counting down.
CGTGGTTTGGTTTGGTGCGTGTCCATATCGTGTTTTTGTTACGCACTCTTACCCGATCATCTGCCACAGGTTGCCTATCGAGCCAGCGACTGGCGGTCTGGATTTGGCATCCAGGCGCTGAAAGGCATCCAGGCTTTGATCAACATGTATCAGGGTGCAGACAACTCTGAGTCCGACGAAGAAGCCGCCGGTGAGCGCTCTATGCATGAGCATAGTCGTCGCCAACTTGACAATGTTTCCAGGTCCACTGTCGGACGATCCGCTCGACGCTGCCCCAAAGCCGGCCAAGTTCACGTTCGACACCCCCGAGGGCATCGCTGCATTCGTTGCGTGGGCACTACAAAAACACGCGGAGACGGGCACTATGGCCTTTCATTGGCAGACGTGGGGTAATGGTGTGGATAAGAAGGTACATGTTAGATCACCCCTCTCCTATGGCATCTGACCACCACTTTCAGGGATTGCTTCAGTCGCACCTCATCATGTACACCTTCGCCCATCATTTGTCGGCTCTCAAGACGATACCTGACCTCCACAAGCATCTGGAGGCTGAGCCAAGCGGAGCCCTTCTCCTGTCGGTACAGGCTGTATGTTGTCCCCTTCTGCGCGTCCCGTTTTAACATTATTTACATCCAGGTCGAGCGCGCCTTCAATTTTGGACGACTGGTCAGCAAGTGGTTCGCATCCGCTATCAAGCCCCTAACCACTTAGCAGCACAGCTTCAAAGGACGCAGCCCTGCACAGCATTCCTTAGGACGGTGGCCTGCTCTACATCACAGCCACTGGTAGAGCAGGCCACCGTCCTATTTAATCTCACCACCTGGAAATCTGCGACCAAATTCTGCCCTGGATCCCATTCTATACACCCCTGCATCCGCTTCTATGAAGCCCCATCGAGTCTCACCAATGTTCAGGTCGAAAACTTCAGTTCAAATCTCACTGCACACGTTCAGGCCGATGGATGCCGGAATCATCCGCTGCTTTAAAGCCCATTTCCGCCGATATTCCATGCAGCGCGCACTTGATCGTTACGACGAGGATGTCACCCCACCGAGATCTACGACATCAACCAACTCGAGGCCATGCGCCTCGCCGATCTTGCGTGGTTGATGTCTCAGAGGAGACCATCGCAAATTGCTGGAGAAAGGCCGGCATTCTCCCATCAGCCGCATCTGCCACAACTGCCAGCATTTTAGCCGACCTTACCGATGAGGCCGAGACTGCACTCGCACAAACACTGCAGGATTTGCAGTCGCGTGGGGTCCTCCAGAAAGGGAATGCTATCGCCATTGAAGCTCTTGTGCACGTGCCGGAGGAGCAGGTTCCGGAGGACTCGACAGACGAGGAGATTTTTGAGGCTGTTCAGAACATGCGGAAGGGTCAGCAGGACATGGAGATCAACGGAGGAGACGACAATCAAGATGATCACTCTCCAGAACCCAAGCCGACAAGAAAAGAGGCCCTGCATGCGATGGCGACCCTTCGTAGGTACCTGGAAGATGAGGAGGGACACTTTGCACGCAAATTAGAGGTCAGTCTGGCGACGTTTGGCCGGGAAACATGTTTGGCGCACTCAAACAACTTAGTTTCGACCTCTATTACTGACTATTTTGGTGTCTAAATAAATTCCGATTTTTTCATGATTTTCTCGGTTTTTTTTTGCCCACTCTGCTGGAACCCATACTCTGTAATAACCCATGCCTTTTGGTGTCCACGGCCAGGTATGGGTTAAGACAGAGGCGACTGTAGAGAGCGGCGGGTTTTTCTCCCCGGTCGAAAGTGCCCGTTTCTTCGCCGCTGACGTGATGGAATCATGGCTTTCTTGCGCAAAAGCTGGCGGCCGGTCGGTATAGAAGCGAACTTGAGCAAGGGATTGCCCTTTTTGACGCTCAAAGTCGATGTTGATCCTTCGGCGGACTTGAGATATACCTGGTTCCGATAGTTCGTGAATTTTCGAACAATCATCTGAAGGACAATTTATGTTAGGTCGCAACTTAAACCAGAGAGGAAATAGAGACGTCCCTCAACCACGCCTTCCGAGAGAGGCTTTCTAGGTCGAGTGTCGCAAATGCTGGTGTTTCAATTATTTTTGAGGCTTTGGTCTGCTTCCAGTGCGTCAATGGAGTCCCGCTGAGACCCTTGTCGAGTTCTTGCACGAATTCCGGGAAGTACGATTGTATGTGTTGATTTTGGGCTTCATTGAACTTTCCTTTGCCCATTGCTGAGCCTGGAGTTGAATGAGCGGTGCGAGCCAGACAAGCGGAGACGGTGTACCTTGGGCTTGGGTGGAAATGAAAAGAAAAGAATCCGAGCCCGGTGCTAATAGCTTGACCTCAAATAATATCGGATGTTCAAACACAGCTTCCCAAGTGTCAGGTGGTGATTTAAACCCAGGGACTAGCATCCCTGGATCCGAGAGAATCGGCAGAATCTCTTGAATCTGGTCTTGAAACGTTCATAATGGACAGTTTCGGCCGTACCACATGGTAAGCTCTGTTCAATTACCCACTTGCTGATTTCAGTGTAGTGGAAATCGGTTTAGGGATCTCACCGTCTTGCGTCCCTGGATCCGAAAAATCGGCAGAAGCTTTAATCTCGTCTTGAAACACTCATGAATGGGAAATTTCAGCTGTACACATGGTAAGCTCAGTTCAATTGCCGACTTGCTGAGTTCGATGTAGTGGAAATCGGTGTAGGGATCTCACCGGCTCGCGTCCCTGGATCCGACAGATTCGGCACAATTTTTTATTTGGTCTTGAAACACCTATGAATGAACAAGTTCAGGTCAGACGCATGATAAGCTCAGTTAAATTGCCCACTTGCTGACTTCAGTCCATCAAAACATAGGTGTGAGCCGGGCCTTTCTCTTGCCGCCCTGAGAGTTTCAAGTTTGTGTTGCGTGTCTCGGTGTTGAAATACTACAAAGGTCATTAACTGGCTTCGCCCAATGCTCCAATCTCACTGTGCTAGGGTTAGTGAATTATTCTGGCATTAACGTGCCCAAGGTGTTGTTCAAGGGTGCCATTCACACGGGACACACGTCCCTGCCATTCCGACATGCAATTGTATCTCTGTTTCTTACTGCCGAGGATTCCCGATTTCACCGGCGCTCATTCACATTCTGTACCGGCAGCCACAAGGGGAGCGGTTGTATATTTATTCTCGGTAGAGCAGCCAATGCCCATGCCATGTAGCCGGTCCACCGCCCACCGATTTTATCGCCACACACATTCACTCCCAGCGGTTGTCTATTTTTTTTTTTTGCGATGACCCTGAGCTCGGAGGATTTATCTTTGCGCATCTACGGGCAATGCCGCGTGGTTGTATATTTATTCCGTGGAATGGAGAGTGGTGGGAACTCTGATCTTTTTTTTTTAACCGGGTGGAGCAGCCAATGCTAATGCCGTGTAGCTTTTCCGCCCCATACCGATTTTATCGGCACACATATTCACTCCCAACGGGTGTCTATTTTTTTCCGATGACCCTGAGCTTGGAGGATTTACATTTGCGCATAGCGGGCAATGCCGCGCGGCTGTTCCGCCCCACGCGGTAGCCGGGAACAGCCGAGAACAAGCGACCCGGTGTCATGCGTTTCCTCGGATATGCATAATTTGAAATTGATGGTGCTCGCTGCCCAAGAGGGAGGCCTGAGTTTTTTTCGGCTCGACTTCGGGTATGGTGGCGGACCGAACTTCGTGACAACTTTGAGTCCCGATTTGGTAATTGCTACTGCTGACTCAGTTTTTGAGATAAAATGATGTCATAGTGCAAATAGTACAAGAAGAACCCAATGTATAGATCTACCCGAGTAAAAGTGTTGAAAAGTTGATTTTTGTGTTTGCGACTCGGATTCTGCCGTTTTGATTGCGGATCAACCGGCCCGGTGGCTGTGCGCATGCCATCAACACGCCTCTTCCTCGACAACGATGCCCGCCACCCCGGTAGAGCAGGAATCCGTGTCCAGCGCGGCCATGATCATGATTTCCGGATTTTTGTGCGAGCTTTACGGCCTCCTCAATTTTACCGAAGAGATGGTGGCTGAAAACGAAGCGCTGGTTGTTGAGCTTCGCCTTGCATTCAAAAAATCCACAAAACTGTAATTTACCCGGACAACAAACCCGGCGGCGGCGGCGATGCTTACTGGAACATGGAACAGATGATTGTGCAGGTAAGTTCATTAATCCTATCGCCATCCGACCTTCTCACCGTATGACAGTGGGCCAATTGGAACGGCGCTGTATCGATTCAGATGCCATCACCAGATATGTAATAAATAAAACTTACCTGAAGGTCGGTATATGCTCGTTCAGTTACGATGGTGAAAATATGTTGGTTTCGCGGATCGGTAACATCGGATGCAAAAACAGGGTGCAGAACTGAGCCCAAACAGCCACGCTCATTACTTTTTGCCCCCGTATTTATTCACTACAATGTACATTATCCTCACAGCTTGATTCCCACCTCCATTCCGATGCCTTGTAGCTCCTTAACTACTCATTTTGACTGATCTGAGCAGGATGTAGGTTTTGCGAGGTTTCGGCCTTGATTATCCGGGGCCATGTGATTGTTAGCAGACCATCGGAGAGACCTGCTCTGATACTTGCAGCCTTGAATATTAATTTATGAACCGAGAACTCTTGTGTAAAATGACCCGAATTACTGACAGTTGTTCCCGGAGGCAAACGGAGGGCCTGAGAGAATTTACCATAATTCAAGAGGTATGCACCCTTAAAATTTCCCACACAGGGTCGGAAAACTGCGATAAGACCCTTCGGGAACCTACCTACCTATCTTACTAAGCAAAATCACGTGCTTTTTGGCACAGAAAGTTCGATTCCGCTATGGTGGCGGACCGAACTTCGTGACAAGTCCAAGGTCCAATTTGGTAATCATTACTGACAACACAGTTTTTCTCAGAAAGTCATGTAAGTAGCATAAATGGCACCAGAAGAACCTACTCTACATATCTGCCTGGCCAAAACTTGTAAAAACACAATTTATGTTTTTCCCAGTTCAATTTCGCGCTTTTTGATTGCGGATCAGCCAGCGTTGAAGGTAAGATAACGGTAACACGAAGATTGCATACCTATGAATAGCAAAGCGGATCCCGAGAATACCACGTAGTAGACGAGGAGATACAAAAGCTCGAGCGGGGCTTGATGATCATAGACACCTAACCGGGAAACCAAGAGAGACAAATATTCCAATCTCCCCAAGAAATGCGAGCAGGAAGGGTAGCACACTGGCGAATCCCCAGCGCACCACATTGAAAGCCACAGCATCGGGAGAGGATTTAAGAAGCGTAGGACGTCGTGGAAGGGATTTGCTAAGAGGGCCGATCGTTGTAATAAGAAACCAGCGGCATTGCGGCAGCAGATGTCGAACTTCTTTTGAGCTCTTGATTGCTTTTGACGTGGGCGAAAATTTGCGGAGGCAGTGTAATTGTTGTGACATGCTTGCTTACGGCGACTGGGCGGCTGTCGAAAAGCACTGATCGCCGACAAGAGGCAAGTTCCGAAGCGTATATTGTGCCAGAAAAAACTTGAGAAAAAAAATTGAATGTCTCCAAACACATTTTTGAGATGTTCCAAAAGTTTTTCCGAAAACTGAAATAAGGGTCGCCGACCCTACTACCTATGAGGCTGTGTCTCGGCATCTTCCGGTGCATACCTCTTGCCATAATTGAATTCTTCGATTGCAAGAGCCGTGGGACGAAAAAAAGATAATTTTGGTCGGTGGGATCTGTTGATGGTCGGTGTGGGTGGTAGCGAGGGATGTGGGCCAGGGCGATGTCGAGGGACACGTTGTCCTTGAATAATCAGTATCTCGTCCTTGACAAATATGTAAAGCTCCGAGAACTTGACCCCCGGAACTCGAATGCTGCTCAACGTTAGGATGGTTGACACCATCGAAAACCTCGCTCTGATCGCTTTTTTAATTTTTAATCTACGCCACACTGTCACTTAACATACCGCAATTTAAAACGGGTTTTGATCACTTCTGAAATACGGATGAGGCTCGCTTAAATGCTGAGGGTGGCGGTCCGATCCCGGCGAGCGGCTGAGTTAGTCAAAGAGTGGGACCCAAACATTGTGAGGGTGCCCCGTTGTGCCTCAACGTTATGCTTTATATATTTCTCCGGGCCCGACCCACCCTTTCGGATGGAAACCGACTCCGAACCCGGGTAAGAAACCGCAGGTGCAAGCTGATGCAGCCGCGGAGCTACTTGTTCGTGTTGGCATCAGGAAAAACCTCCTGAGCTAATTACATGACTGACGCATCACAAACGGCCCATGACATCTGATTGTCCGCCGTGTCATAGTGTGCGTGTTTAACAATTTAAAATGTGATATTCGTCTACGCAACGAATGCTTAGGTACGGGTACCTCGGACCCAAATGTAGCAACATATCGTAAGAATCGTGATGTCGTGACAGTCGTGAATGCCGCTTGAGCGACAATGAAAACGATGGTGGTGTGGTGGTTGAATGAATGTGTGTTACGATGCGCGCGCGCGGCCGTCGTCCGCTGGATGCTCCCGAAAATCCTCCGCCAGGCGAATTGCGCTTGTATGCCAATCCGCGGACAGATGGCTCGCTAGTTTCCGTCTCTTCGCGGTGTCCGGAACCATTTCGCGTGTAATATGGTCGCTGATGCGCGGGGTCCGGCCCAAGTAATACTGTGAGATTTTGAGAGGCCAAACGGTAGCATCATCAACAAAAAGCGACTTAGCTGAGTTCAAAATTGCACGTTGGTCCGTCTCTCGATATGCCAGCTTCAACCAATTTCCGCTCCGTCCGCAAGTGGACTTCTTCTCCAGCGGCCCTTCGCCACTCTTAAATTCCGCAATCCAAGATGTGGTGAGCGTTTCCACCGCGTCACACTTTTTTTTTTTCCATTTTGAGTCATTTTGATCGTTTTCAGTATTTTGCTCTTTACGGGCTCAATTCTCAATCTACCGCCCATATAATTTACGTTCGATTTCTGGGGTAAATCCGCATTCTAGCTACGTCCTCAGATCATCGATTCGTCGATGTTGAGGCCTTTACTACAGGAGCAGGCCATTTTAGCGTTGGCGGCCCCCAGTTCAGCAACGGGGACCTCGAAGGTACTTAATTATTTCGGAGCTCTACAGCGCCCGTCACCACTTCTCCAGCACGTGCTCCTCGGGCCGAGGAGATTTTTGTGAATTATTTGTGATTTTTCTAGCCAGGAAACTGGCCAAAAGAATGCGTTTCGCACAAAGATCTCATTTTTTCCCACGGTGTTTCACTTTTCGGGGCTCGGCGATTTTTTTTGTGTGTACCCAAGTGGGGCCCCTGTCAAACAAGACCATCACGTCAGACGTCGTGTCCTTCCTTCCAGTCCACGGGCGAGATCCGAAGAAGACGAACGGAAAACAACGGGCCGCTCAATCGTGAAGCTGCCAAACGCAATGAAGCACCTGTCGTCCCTCGCCTGCCTGTAGATCCGTCACCGACGGTGGACCCCACATTTGTGGATTCTGATCCTGAGTCGGAAGACGGACAGCCAGAAATCTCGGTGCCAGTGGAAGTAGATATTTTTACCAATGCTCGATCTTAAAATCTGCCAAAGTTCCATTGCGAACTGAACCCTTCGAAATGGTTTGGAGCCAACTGAAGTGCCGTGAGTCTCTCAGTTTTATTTGGTTCATCCATCTGATTATTGCCAGGTTTCCGTGAATTGACCGACGGAACTGCCAAACCCTTGTCCCGGAATCACTCGACCTCCTTGATGTAGTGGATTTCATAGTCAAAGTCAGCCATATACATGGACCATCGAGACTGCCGGCGAGACATTCCTTCTGAGCCTGAAAATTTCCAAGGTGCGGTGATCGGTCATAACTTTGAATTGGACATTGAGCAATGAGCTCCTCCATTTCTTCAGCGCTTCACTATAGCAAGAAGTCCCTTTCATGAACAGGATAATTCTTTTCTGCTGCATTCAACTGGTATGAGTCAAAGGCAACTGGACGAGCTGTTCCCAAGTTTCTCAAAGCTCAGGACAGCACCAGTGCGGCGATCCTGGCATCTGTGGTAACATAGATGTTCTTTGTGGTATCCTCATAGTCAATAACGGTGAGACAGTCACGGCCAACCACGATATCCTTTATGGTCTGGAATGCTTGTTGGTGCATGTCAGTCCAAGTGGGAAAATATTTTCTGCCTCTTTGGTTGTTAAGGTGTGAGATGGGATGTACGTTCTGCCAGGTTGGGCAGGAATTCGTTCACCTTTCTGGGGTCTGCAAAGATTCCTTGGGCAGAGATAACATGCCCTAAGAAAGATTTCTGTTGCAAAGAGTTGGGACTTGCGAGGATTACAATAGAGCTTGGCTTTGCGGAGTGCTCAATAACAAGCTCAACATTTTGTGTATGTTCCTCAAGGGAATCAGACCAGATAATAATGTCATCCACATAGACATGGCAGATTTTCCCAATCAAGTGACGCAAGGCTTCTGTAACACGTCTCTGATGAGTTGAGGGAGCATTGCAACTCCTTGAGGCATTACCAGCCACTCATATAGTCCCATGGAGTTCGAACTGCAGTAAAATGGACATCGTCTGGATGGACCCGAGTCTGGAAGAAATGTTTGTCATATCCATTTTGCCAAAGATTTTTCCTCTACACAATCTGCGAGGATATCATCAATTCGTGGGAGGGGAAATGTATCTCGGATCGTATTCTTATTCAGTACCCTGTAGTCATTTGACCCAACGAGGATCAACAGGGGATCTGGAACTCCTCCTGTATATTTTGGGACTACAAATGCAGGTGAAGAATATTCTGAAGAAGATGGACGCATCCGACCAGCAGCAAGATGATCATCGAGCATTCGTTTCCATGACTCCAGATTTTTCGTGCAGGTTGGTATGTTTTACCCTTCACAGTGATTGAAGGGTTTTTCAGTCGGATACGGTGTAGTACATCACCAGGGAGATCAGCAGTATTATCTGGTAAACGGAGAGGGAAACATCGGCATGCTTAGTTTCAGACGGTTATCCTCATCTTTGAGAAGCTTCTGGAAGTCAAGCTCATCAATGCGATTTTTGACCTGTAACATAACACTGATAGGCAGGAGGTCGCTTGAGCCAAATGGAACACTGATTTGCTGCTAGCATGGGCTTTGGTAAGATGTATAACAGAATTCTCACCTGCGACTTCTGAGGGTTATGGGGAATTTATTTCAAAAGCAAACTCCCCCTAAGAAAAATTCGGATGCTTTCAAGTTGGGAGCATATTCTGTGAGACCAATCTGTGGCTAAGACACCTCAGAAATCGAATTAAATGTTGGTTACTTGTAGGTAAATAAAACGAACACGTTAACTAGAAAAGGGTAGCATAAATGTGCCGGTCCATCATAGAGTTGACAAAGAAGGAGGGGCCTACATGTTTCACTGACTGGCCTTGTGCTTTGTTTATGGTCATGCAAGAGGCAAGACGAACTGGAACCTGCCAGCGTCTCATAGCAAATGGGATCTCCTCGGCAGAAGGAGTGATGGTGATGCGAGGAATAAATGCAGTCCTCACGTACAAGCCCCCTCGCACTTACTAGCACCATACCTACCACTTCCCAAAAATCCCTTAATATTACTTACACCCTAATTTTTCCCACCACCCATCTACTGCATTTGATACCCGCTTGTACTGTAAGCCCTTTTTAAGCCTTACCGAGAAAATCGGCGGTAGTGCTGGCGGCGCTGACGACAAAGACAAAGACAAAGACCTGCCCGCAAGTGTTCCAATCCCTCCTCGCAACCGAGCAGGCGCACTCCGCGCCCATGGCTCCCCACCTCTTCGCTGGTGTTGTCTCGAACCCCATCACGCATACTCGTCGTGACCGCGTTGTTTCCGAAGAAAGCTTGTACAGTAGGGGACAGTCAAACACCGCCTATTTTGGACGCGTGGGAAAGTTGAATAGGGCGACCGGCAAAGACCATCCGAAGGTCCGAAAACTGTGTAACGGGTGAATTTAGACACCTTTTAAGAGATCTACACGAGCCAATTTTCGAAATTCCGGAGGTTAACAAATTTGACCCCAAAATATTGAGAAAAGTCAAAAGAAAAATCGGAAAAATACCGGATAAAGTGCCAATCGACATCTTTTGGTCAGCTGGTTATGAATCTGATAGAAGGAAGAAATTCCATCGAGCCATTTCATCGATAAAAATTGATCTCTTCTCCTGCCTCGACTATCACAATGCCCCCTAAGAAAAAGGCTAAACGGAATATTGCTGGCCTCCGAAACCAACCACAGCAACCTTCCCCCACTCAAGATGACTCGCCCATCGATTCTGATCTCGAATCGATCTCAGGTGTCCATTTCGACAGCATGTGAGTGGACTGGGAGAATGAAGACGAGTCCGATATTGAATCAGAGGTGGATTTAGATGAATTCGAGGATGAGGAGCTGGGTGTGAATCTTGCGGAGATGGCTGAGAAGGAAGATGCAAAGGATTCGGATTGGGACGCCTGCTTTCGCAACAAGATGATTTCAAGAACCAGCCATCACAACTCGAGACGTTAATCAAAGGGCTTGGGCATGAAATCATTTTCCTGCCGAAGTTCCATTGCGAACTTAATCCAATTGAAATGGTCGGTGCTGTGCTTTATGATCATGTATATTTACTCATACTCTCCCTAGTATTGGGGCTGGTGCAAGTACCGCTATCGGGAGGTCGACAAGAGCAGTGGATTCAAAGTTGCGAAAGAAACGGCAATCAGTTTTCTTGACGCTTGCCCCACAGACGTGATCCGTCAGTTCATTAATCGTTCATGGCACTTCATAAGCGCCTATCGACTCAGTTTGATGGGCAAAGCTGCCGATTGGGCAGTTCGGAAGCAGAGAGGCCATTGTTCTGTCTCGGCAGGTGCATATGATGTGTTGGAAGCTGTCGTTGCAAAGCGAGTTGCAAGGCGGGTTGGAGTTGCAGCTAAATAATATATTTTCGGTTCCCCAGGCCCCACAGGGGTACACACAATTTTGTTAAACATGGCCAAAAAATTGAGAAAAACCAATCCCTCGTGGGAAAAACTTCGGAGATATGTTTTTGGAGTCCTTTCGTCGAGCCGGATCTAATTCTGAACTCAGAATTACGAAAAAAAGAGCTGTTCACGCGCTAAGCGATAAGCGGTGTTTGACTGTCCCCTACTGTATATGGAGCTTCTCGCGGCTGAGCATAGCGATGAGGAGCCCGATGCAGGCGCTCAGGAGGGTTAACTTACGCATGCACACTCGTGCTGCATAATTTTCATGCAGCGTCGCATTCCGTTTCAGGAAATAACCCTTAATTTGACCCTCAAAATGAGTGTGTATCGTGAGGCACTTGACCTTCGAGCTACCGATCAGGGGCTGTGCTAGGCAGCCTTATGAGGGGGGCTATGCTAGGCAGCCTTGCGAATGCACTCCAGGCTCGGTTTGACTGTCGACGAGATGAAACCGATCTTGATGAGGCCATCCTGCTGCACCGTGAGGCCTTGGTCTCCCAACTGCATATCCCTCTAAGTGGACTCCGGGATCGGTTTGAGAAACAGGCGCATCTAACTGACCTTGATGAGGCCATTATGTGGCATCATAAAGCTCTTGCCCTTCAACCCGCACCACATCCGAGTCGAGCTAGATGTCTATTAAATCTGGGAATTTCGCTTATAACAATGTATAAACAGAGAGGTGCCACCACTGACCTCGCCACTGCTATCTGTGTTCTCAGAGAAGGAGCAGGATACAAATCAGGGCCTCCTGTGGAACGTCTGTTCGCAGCAAGAGCATGGTCCTCCACCGCAATGAACACCATCATGAATCTGCACTGGAAGCTTACAAAACAGCCATTGACCTTATGCCCAAGATTGCTGCACTGAGTCTGAATATCCAGGGTAGACAAGCTGTCGTCAATGACGACATCTCAATTGAGGTGGAAAGCGCCAATTCCCAACTACTCAATCGCGAATGGGACAAAACTGTTCAAGTTGTTCAGGCAACAGTGAGAGGGTTTGAAGATTTCCTGCATCCCAAGACTTTGTCAAAACTCCAGCCTGCTGCCCACCTTGGGCCTGTGGACATTCTCAACGCTGGATACCAGTCTTCTCACGCACTGATTTTTGGCCACTCCAGCAATGCCAAATGTGTACCTTTGTGCCCGGATATCACTCAAGAATATATACAGTGGCTGGCCCGAAGCCTTCAGGCCCTATTATCCTCCGGAGCATCTTTGAATTCCTTTTTCGCCGCATCGAGTGAGGAAAGATCCCACTTCAATATCTGTGATAGAAGATTATTGGCCAAAAGGGAGGGTGAAGAGGATGTTGACCCAGAGAAATGGTTCCGGGTCGTGTTGGAAATATTATGGGTGAATGTTGTGAATCCGATTCTAACATTTCTAAGGATTGAAGTGAGTTCCTCATTGCAAGTTGTATTATTAATTTGATTGTAATCTTTGCAGAAATTGGATGACCCACCGCCTCTCTGGTGGTGTCCAACAGGATCTTTCTCATTTCTCCCCATCCATGCCGCGGGTATATATGACGAAAAGGCCATGGGTGAATCTGCCAGTGACTACGTTATTTCCTCCTACACTCCTACAGTTGCAACATTGCTTCAACCTCGATTTGAACCATTCACTGAAGCTAATCCTCTTCGGGCTACGGTGGTTATTCAGCCAACGACTCCAGGATACTCTCCTCTACCCCAAACAACAGTAGAACTGCAGAGAATCCGAGCAAAGATTCCGGCTCAGTGGGTCACAAGTTTTGGAACCGTAGCGACACCAGAAACACTTGACATGTGCCCACTGATATCCGTCTGTCGCTTCTTCCGACGAGTACATCAATATCTTGATATTTATCACCACGGCACAACAGGAGCTGTAGCTGAGTTTGCTGCCAAGATGTACAAGCCGCATTTTTTTTCTCGTATTTTAAACGGGCTCAAAACACATACTTGAAAAATTTTGCACCTGCCGAGATTTGGCGGGTTGGTCACGTGACTATATACCCAAAGTCCGAAACGTGAAATTTGAATAGAAACATGTTATTTTCCTGTCGTTTGCGCCTACTTTTGGCCCAAAATTTGCAAAATTGCGACTTGACATGAAGTCGCGTCCCCTACCATAGAGGAGAACGTTCTTGGCGCAAATGAGTGCCCAAGTGCCGTTGACACAGATGGCGAACGTGTCGTCGGTCTGACGGCGAACAACGACATGGCCAGCATTCCAGTTCGCCCATTTGGGGTCGATCTCCTGAGAAGGGATGATGCGGCTGAAGACGGCATGGTAGCGGGTGCGATGGAGCGGGAGTTATAAGACGGAAGCGAGTAAGAAGAAATAGGCGCAGCCTGTGACGTGGAATGGAGTAATGGGGTGAAAATTGGGGCGTCTTCACCGTTCGAATCGGGGTATTTATCCCATAACTCGCAATTAGAGTGCGGAATACCGACTATTCCATGTATCTCAGTGCAAGGCAACGTCTTTTTCATGAATGACCCGAAGGCCATCATTGCAAAGGTAAAGTAAAAATTCTTTCATTATATGTACGGTCAAATTGAATCAGTCAAGGACTGGGCAAACCCTACCACGCGTAAATTGATCCATCTGTATCCTGAGATCCCAGAGGATGGCATTATCCGCGAGATCTGGCATGCTCAAAAATGGCGCAAAAATATGAACCTCGACATTCTGAGCCCCATGTATGATGCCGGAGCAACACATTACTACGTTAATGAGGTTCACTTCTCAAAACTGGAAATTTGTTGTTCCCATCCGATGGTCTTGTTCCGTGGCAGGGTCTATGCCGATGCATTTTCTATCATCTTAAATGACGAGGTCTGTGGCACTTTGACTATCAAGTCATTGTCAGGCTCAAATGTTTAGAACGAGCAACCATTATTGATGATAAAACGACGCTCATTTGTGCGAACGATTTGGTACAAAATTACTTTGATCTTCAGCAGGCTGGTAAGGTGCCGAGATGGTCTGGTGCGTTGTCAACTATCATTGTCTGGGCTCATGAAAGGTGTCAGGGGAGGCGTAAGTACTTAAGCCACATCCCGTGATTGATGCGACTGATCGCAGTTGTGATCCGTCCGCGAATCGGTCCGTAACCACGTCTTATGGCATAAGTCACGCGTGATTTTGAAACGCGACGCGTATCTCTCTGAGCTTTCATGGCACCTCGAAGTCACCGCAAAACTGGTCCACCCAGGAACCCCAAGAAGCCAAAGGATCCTAAAAAACCAAAAGGAACTCACGGTGGTGCTCGGGAGGAGCGGGAAGACCTCCTAATGAAGCAAAATTGCAAATTCTCGGCCGTTCACCTACGCCGCTGCTACAGGAACGCGCTCGGGCATCCACCTCCCATACCAGTGGCTCTCGGCGGCCCATTGCCCCATTTTTTCTTCCTCGTAACACCCATGCTGCTGTTCCTCGAGGCAACCCCTCCACTGCTTCTGCCTCAGCTGGGAGATCAACTTGGTCCGCTCTCGGGCCTTCGCGTGCTCAGGCAGCACCCATATCCGCTTCGACGATTCCTGGTATTTCAATTCAATTTTAATGTGATGCATGAGTATCAATTTACACACAAACAGTCACCCGTCCACCACCGATTTCCGTAGGTGATCTTGCACAGCTCAATGAAGAGCTGGCGTACATCGATGAAAACGATGAGCATGCGGATATTGCTGCAGGAGATTGCATCATCGACGAAAGTCTCATAGAAGATCCCCCGGAGAATGGCGAGGAAAATCTAGATACAGAGGAGGCTGCATTTTGCGATCAAGAGTCCGCAATCTCAAAGCAATTGAGCGACGCGAAGAAGAGACTCACTGATGAAATTAAAGCTCATGGACACCCCTCTGTTATCAACGGGGTGATTTTTATGATAGGCCCCCGCATCCTGTCTTCGCCCTTGGCCGCGGCCTTGATCCAACTGCCGTATATCACCGCAAAATATTTGTGTGGTTGCCGAACTTCCTTCCCAGCCATCCTGAACGCTTCAAGTGTACTTGTGGTAAGCCTTTATCTCGCAAAGGTCTGTCCCATGTTCCAGTCGCACACCTGTTTTAATTTTTTTTTCGCCAAGGCTTCAATGACAATCCTATCGCTCGCCGAGTTCGTTCAATGCCAGCTGATTTTTTCCTTCTCACAAATCGGTTTATTTGCGATGACCGACGGAAAGATTCACCGGGATGTGGAACCAACCACCAGGGTACCGATCCCCATATTATTGCGCAGCTTCCGCGGTTTGTACAGGTGGCATTCCCAGGTATCTGTCTTTCCAAAATACATCTATCGAGTCGCTCACATTTATGCAGCATATATATCCGCACGCGGTGCCATTTCAAAGCTCATGATGGCGCAAATGTCAAATACATTTGCCGCACGCTTCGGTCCTGCTCCGTTTTCTGAACTAGTTTCCGAGATCCAGCACCGATATCATGCAGACGGGGAGCTGATGTACCTTTCTGCCGCAGATTTCTATGGCCGGACCAACGTTCAGTCATTTTCTGCATTGATGACCCACAAGGATATGCAGGGTCTCCACCGTCTGTCCCTTATCTGAAGGCACTCTTCACAGATAATGTTTCTGCGTATCGCATCTTCATCGAACGATTTATTGCATCATTGCCATTGACCGTGGCGGCAGGGGACCATACATTCCAGGTTAGTGTCAACTTACAAATATCGTAAATGACGGCCTGACCCTCATTTTATTTTAGCTCCTCAAGTACATGGGGACTTGAAGGGGAACAGATCTTCATCGCTGCATATACTCTGCTTAACGAGTTCGAAGAGGTCCGAGCGCACTCCTTAACTCAAACCAAGTCGTTGGCATTTGTTAAAGAATTGTTCGAGAGAATTCAGGAAGGGTTAAAGAATGCGAACCATCCGCCAACCGAGATATTTTACACAGATTCACCACAACGTGAGCAGTTCATTCTTCCGTGGTGAAAAGTCTGATGTTTTTCAGTGGAGCGGTCCTTTCACGAGTCTATCAACAGCTCGTTGATCAAGGACGTTGAGCCGATTACCGAGTGGACAGACCTTCCCACCTTTGAACCAAGTTCTGGAATCCCAACCACCATCGTCTCTGATTCAATGGAGATTGAGGACGAAGCAAATGATATTCTCGTGGATATTGTTACTCCAACCACACCGCTTTCTTTGGTCGCGCTTGCAATCAAGACACAACAACGCAAAGACGGGCCGCCTCGTCTGGAGATTATCCAACTCCGGACGCAGGATAAGATTGTCGTCTTCGAGGTATAGATTTACATACATACTCTATTCAAGTACATTGATTGATTCGATAGTAGGTTGCAGCTCTGACTTCGCGGAGCGAGATTCTTCCTTCTTTGCGGGCAATTCTCACCAACCCCACAATTATCAAGATCGGACATTCGATACGCGAGAACCTCCAGATAATTTCGGATGCATTCTCACTCCCCGAAATCGCGACACTCGCAAAGGCAAAAAATGCGCCCATACTCGACTTGGGAAAATATGCCAAATTGAAAGCGGTGGTCGATGATCCATCAGTTTCACTTTCTGCACTTTCGGGTCTAGTTCTTCGAAAGTCCTTTTCATTTCCCTACCATCTTTCGTATCCTTGGTCCTTAACGCCCGCGGAGCAAAATACCTTGCTGTTTCGGGAGATCGACTGCCAGTGGCAAATTTATCTTGCGCTCAGTCATCTTGATTCTCTCGGGTTACCGTTACAGCCCACCCAATCGGTGACTCACGGGCAGCGTGTAACACTCATCCAGGCTTGCAAGCCGGTGGCGGAAGGCTCAATTGTTGGTCACCATCCGGGCTACCTCGACGCGATTATGGATGAGCACGGACTCACAAAGCGAATTAATGTGAGCGCGTCACGTTCTCTCATTGAGATTCGAAGGTTGGTTCTCTTCAACTCCTTGTGTTGATATTTCTTACGGCGTCCCGTAGGTTCTAGTTCCAGGCTCACTTCACAAATTGCACAATCAAACACTCGAATGGATCTTTGCGCATGGCGGACAAGCGGTTGTAAGCACCTCACAGCTTATTTCTCGCGGCGAAACCGCTCCAGTGCCGGCTCGCATTGTTTCCCGTGTATTTTCTGTGCCCGCTCCGCCCGACAACTCCCAACATATCCCAGAGTTTACCCCTTCAATTTCTCCTTCCATCGAGTTCGAAAATTTGACCGAGAAGGACATGGAGGATACATTCGCATGCGAGGATTCAGACCAAGATGACGATGATTTTGACTTTGACTTTGATGAAGACACCGAGTTCGAGGGCAATCCGGTATTTAACACTGCTTCCAGGTGTTACATTTTTAACAGTTTAACCAGGACAACGAGATGCCTGGAATTGATAGCAGCTTTTTCAACAATACATTCTTGATGACAGCGTCAACGAGGTGCGCAACATGGTGTTATTTTCGATCCAGATTCATTATATATTATAGGATACTTCCGTGGCTGCACTGATGGAAGGCATCGAGCGTACCTTTACCCTCATGCAGCAGTCGGAGAAGCTTCCCAGTCGTGTTCTCGATGACGCGTTCCATTACATGGACCGACTGCTCCGCCTCTGTCAAAAAAACATTCGGCATTCAAAGCATTTGCCCACGACTTCAGCGAGGCCATCTTTGTCCGGGATCATTCGGACGAATGTGCTGTCCGAGCTGTCATCGAGAAGAACGGAGGTGACTGGGAGTATTACAAGCGCGCAAAGTCTTCGACTCTTAACCGCCGTATCCGCCGCTATATTCCGGAACGCACCGTGCTATTGGGCCGACTCGATAAATTGTTCAACGCATACCAGGACATCCAGTGCTCAACGAAGAAAAGCAACGGCCCCTTCTTCTCAGATGAAGCCAAAGAAATGGTCCAACATCTCCTTCAAACCGCGCGAGAGGGGTACCTCTCGGATCCTCCTGGTATCCCCCTTTACTATCTAATGGGAAAGGACCGTGATGGGCTCAACGTCTACCGCACCGTGCGAGGAACGAACTCGCTCGAGGGTGGATTCCATATGGTCGTTCGTCGCATTTTTGGCTCCCTGCGAGCTTCTCCAGAATTGGCAGAGTGCATTTTAATTAACTGGATTTTGCGTCGAAACATGAGGGTATTCTGTTCATTTTTTTCGATCCTGTTCAGTCTTCTGACGCTTGCCAGGTCGGGTTTCATAACCGCACGGGCAAAAAGTATCGCGGCCATTATGCACTTTGGATCAGGGACGAGATCGTCGAACTTGCTATTGAAGTCGGCTGCAAGCCCTCCTTCCCTCTTCCCCGTGTGCTCCCGACTCGGATCGCCACTTCCGAAACCATTGGCATCCTCCCTATCGCCAAATCACTTGCTGAAAATCTCAAAATCACTACACTTCCTCGCCCACACATCACTGGTCTACCTCACCATCGTGATACACCAGTGCATGTCATGACGCGCCTCTGTACCAAGTCCATAAACCGGTACCGCTACCTCCAACTTCGTCAGCGGACTCTTGCGGCGGTGGTTCCAGTGCACACGCACCAGGAATACATCACTTTCAAGGCACATATTAACCACGCAAAATTCAGAAAGGGTGCCAAGGTTTATCCACCCCACGAGCACTGGAAGAACATCGACTTCCTCAAGCTTGCACAATTTTGGAACGAACTCGTGGACGCCCAATCACGCTCAGTAACCGACTCCAACCTCCGAATTTACTACAAACTACCTCAACAACTTGAAGCGCACCATAAAAAGACCATTCTCTGGAAATCGGAACGTTCCACACTGTCCACCGGTATCAATTTCACTGCGCGGAAGCCGCTTCTCGACATTCTCAATTCGGACGATAATTATACTAATGCTCTACCTGCGATTCCGTTACCCGAAGCTGTTCCCGACGGCGAAGTGGACCTCTCTATTGCAGGTTTGACTCGTCTTCTTTTCTTCCAAAATCTGCGCTGATTTTATCTGTCGCAGGCGACAATGTTCCAACTTCTTTCAATCCGATGGCCGAGGAAGAAGATGGAGAAGATGTTGGTGACTCCCAGATCCCTGAATTGAAATCTGGCGAGTCGTCCATGCAGAGCGATGAGGTAAACGAGACTGCGGAGTCAATGTTGCCCTCTGTGCAATTTACTCCACAGCCGGCCCCACAGCCTGCGCAGTTGGCTGCACCTCAATTCATCCGGCCTGTCGTCGTGCAACAGACATTGCTGCCTGGTGCCTCCACACCTACACCAGGTCCTGCAACTCAGAAGGCAAAAGTAACGAGACGCTGTGCCCTGTGTGTGGAGGCTGTTTGTCCGAAGCGGCACAACTGTCGGGGTTCGGGCGGCAAAAAGTGGTGTATATGCGGGCATCCCCCTTTGAAGAAGAACCGGGCACGCGAGAGGGAGGAACGCACTTTGCAACGGGAGAATGCAGCGCAGACCCGCGGAAGCTGATCGTGTTCACGCTAGTAGTTTCAGAGCAATTTATTTACTTCATATTGTACCTGGTTTTGAAGCTCAGACGGCGAACTAAGCGGGCGGGAGCGAGTGCGATAGAAAAGCGGTGCCTTCCATACAAGTACAGAAATAGAGAGCACCAGAGAGCGCAGAAATCGAGAAGCGACGAGACAGCGCTTGTTGCGGCAACAGCGGGCTGAAACAGGCGCCCGCTGACAACACAAACATCTTGAATTTGATTGGCTGAGACTTAGGCCATCCGGGCCGGTGGCACTTAGTACTTGAATTCTCGGAACAATCCACGCGGAGCCGAGATTCAAGTTAATTCAAGTTTTGTGATTTGTCTAGGGCAGACTACGGGACGGTTGGGACTCCGATTTCGCGGTCAGGTGAGCTCTTTGATTTTCTGATACTCCCTCCTTTTTCTCTCATTTTTCGCTTTTTTGCAACTTGAAAAACTTGAATTTCACGTTCTCTCCCAGACATAGTACATAAGCCGTCATTCCTGGAACAAATAAGACTTTAGTGGTATCACTTTTCGCTGATGACACCACAATCTACCTGAAATCCACTGACTCCATGGAGACTCTGTGGAGCATTCTACGCCTCTGGTGTGCTGCATCCACTGCAAATTCAATGAGCATAAAACAGTGCTCCTTCCTTTTGGGAGGTCCTCCTATCGGCAGAAAGTCATAGGAGAAAGACGAATCAACAGTCACTCCCCCATTGGTGACATTGACCCAACTATTAAAATTGTGCCTGATGGCAAGAGCTGCCGCATGCTAGGTGCATGGATCGGCAATAACATCCCTTATACCACACCATGGCCTTCTGTCCGAGAAAAAATTAATACCGATCTCATGCGCTGGCAAGCAACACACCCGACTCTGGAAGGGAAGCGTCACATCATTAGTATGGTAATTGGAGGTCGAACACAATACCTGACCCGAGTTCAAGGGATGCCAAAGGACATTGAGGACACACTTGAAAAATTGATACGGTCCTTCTTGTGGGACGGAAAAACAGCCAGAGTATCACTGGAGACAATGATCCTCCCAGTTGATCAAGGAGGGAAAGGAATTCTGGATATCTCCTCTCGGAACAAAGCAATTCATCTTTGGAATCTTCAATGCTACCTCATCCAAGGAGACGACCGACCATTGTGGTGCTATTTTGTAGACTTCATTCTCAGAAAATACCTGGAGACCAGCTACCTAAATATCAGGCCAGGTCAAATCCTCAATATCTTCTTAAACGACATTCATTTCCCCATCCCCAGGTCAGACAGGATACCTGACGACCTGAAGGGTATGATATCTGTAGCCCAGGAGTTCAACCTCAAATTTACAGCACTCTCAATTGACCGTGATGTCCAACTGGAGATGCCAATATGGAAGCACCCTCACCGCGTACGTCTCCGCCATTGATGTGGCGCCCGCCGAAAGCCCTCCGTCGCTCCCCGCACTGCTCGAGCACCTCGCGCCGGTGCATGGCATCACTGCCCTTAGCATCCAGGTTTGTCTTCTTCCTCTACTCATCATTGGAATCCCCGTTGTTCTTTCCCTTTTTCTTTCCCCCCTATTTTACTTTTTTCAACCGAAAACTCACCGCACATCAGGCCCTCGTTGCAGAACTCGCGACCTTCCGCCCCACGCTGCGCGCTGTCGTGCTCGGGGTCGCGCGCGCGGAGCGCTGTGTGCGGGCCGCCACTCCCCCCGTTTCTTCTGTGGGCTTCAATGGGGGTGAGAACAAGAGCGAGGGCTAACATCCAAGAATCTGTCGGCACCTCATGTATTGCCTGCTTTTTGTGTCGCACGTAATTTCACTTGAAATTTAAACCTTACGAGTTGCAGATCCTGCACCTGTGACAAATTGAGGGACTGTAGGTATCATTATTTTGGGCAGAGATACTTATTATAGGTGGGTTCTACCATCCCCAACGACAGTCTAAGAAGGCAATATACCAGACTATACTATTCTGTTTCGACCCTGAGAATCTCGTCGACGGCACGGAGACCCAAAGCCACATTAACATGTAATATCATAGATAGACTTTTCCCATCACTGCCTCTCCCTTTCCCTCCCACGTCGTCGTCTGTTCTCTCTCATTCTGCACCCATTGACTGAACCATCAATCCACCATGAATTCCGACGACGACGACGACAATCTATACCTTATACAACCTTCGGCCAATGCCACAAGACAAGAATTACTGGATGTCAGCATTTCTAATTATCTTGCATTGTCAATGCCTACTTCTGAGCTTTATAGGCACTGAAAGCATCTCAAGTCTCCGTGATGCGACTGTCTCAAATCTCAGCCATGACTGCCCTTGTTTAAATGTCGTTGGCGTTGTGCATCACAGCAAATGCTTCGGTGGTACTCGGTATAGAGCTGGAACAGCATCCGGTCAGTTGATGCTTAGGTCAGCCTGAAAGTCATGAAATAAGAGCACAAAGAGGTTGAAAATGTTGAACACACCTAATAGAGAAGACATTCTCCATGGTGTTGCAGAGCTGGATGATGATCAAAGCAGAGGAATGGACGCTAAAAGGCGTGGAGATTGGGAGGTCGCGTTGTTTGGAACCCCGACGCCGGCGCAATGCACATTACTCGTACAAGATATGGCGGCGGAGGGGTGGGGTAGCGGTGGAAAGGTTGGCGGGAGGCGCGATAGGCCAGGCGCATCAAATACGTGGGCGCGCGCCGAGCGCTTTGACCGCAATAAGTTGACATATGCAATATCTATCTACCCCATTATTTTCATGTTTTTAGGCGGCTGGGGAGGGTGGGAGAGCGGGACCCTGATGGCGGGTCGGCTAATCCCGAAGCGCCGGAGCATCTTTGATGGCAGCGGCGATGGTGACATGTGTGATTGCTTCTCTCTCTATTTTTAATTGTTTTTTGGGTGATTTTCTGATTAGTGTTGCGTCGGCGGGCGGCAGGCAGCGGGAAAAGGGTGCGCGCGGGGCGGCACACATGCGCACTCGGCGGCAGTCCGGGTGCACCCGAACCGCCGTTTTTTTCTATTTATTGACTATTTACTCATAGATTTATATCACTTTATTTGGCCACCCACGGCGGCGGGCGGCGGGACAATGGACGGGAGGGCGGGAGGGCGGGCCGCCCCGCGCACACTGCCACACATGCCCTACTAAAACTCGTAAGTCCCGCAGCCATAGCTATTTCAGTTTATTGAAAGGTTTATTGCGAGGTATTGCAAGGTTTATTGCTGGTAGCATTGCAAGACCTTGCCGCATCCTAATTAGAGCTGCCATACCGCTGGTGATGGCACCTCTAAATGGCAGCTCTAACTAGGGTGGTTATGTGGGATTATTAGGTGTTTTCATCGATGAAGCCTATGCATGTATCAGATTAGACTCGTAACCAGTCTCTACGTTGAGCAACAAGACAAAAGAATACAGCCAAAAAAAAATTAAGTCAATTGGAGAAAAACTGAGAGAGAAAAAAAAAAGCGGCGGTAATGTTGCTCGAACGTAGAGACTGTAGGCTCGTGTCCAGCCGTTATTGTGGGGGAGTATTGACGAGCAAGCAAAGTAATACTTACTATAACGGCTGGAAGCACTTAGCCGTAGATTGATAGATGGAAATTTCAAACTCCGACTATACCATATTAAGACTTAGCGCCGACGGTCCGAGCCCCGATCAACGCCATCACCCCCCTATCTTGTATCGTATAACGTACTTTGCTTGCTCGTCAATACTCCCCCACAATAACGGCTGGACACGAGCCTAACCTGGAGCCAGAGTGTCGGTCAAGGAAATTAACCCCAACCTGGATTGTAATAGCGAGAGCCGATACGAAATCCATTTCAATGCACTCTGCTGCACTCAATCGAGAACTCGCATCACCGCGACAGACAAAAGTTCCACGCTGTCCCACTGTTACTTCTGCTTTGGGCTCCTTTTGGTGGTTGAGGGGATGTCCAAAAAGGGAATTTGATCCCATCACAAATCGCAGCTTGGACCGCGGGGGTTTTCCAGCCACGCACCGAGTACAGTAATGGAATGAATGATGTGTAACAGTGCCCAAGAGGTTTGGAATGTAAGCAAACTTGCACGAAATCCTTTGCGCGAAGCCGTTCCGCTTTCAGCTCGAGGTGGCCGCTGCCGTCCTGAGAGGGGAAGATGTCATCATCGACATTGGGACTGGATGTGGGAAAACGCTCTGCTTTACGCTGTCTTTGCTTCTGGAGGCAACGGATATCTGGCCGCCGCCTCCTCGCGCTGCTTCTCCTCCCACTGGTTCTGTGCTTCCATCATCGATGCCTCTGTCACTGGCTGGGCAATGCGTCGCGGTCGTTTCTGAGGCGGTCCAGACACGTTGATGAACTGTCCGGAATTTTCATCAGTTGCTTTCCGCTTTCCAGCCATCTCGGATTAGGTCTACGCGTATCGCGACGCGTCGAATGTGTAGCGTGAATATAGAAGGGAGTGTGGTGGAATTATGGTGCATTTAGAGTTGGTAGAGGTGATTATGAGC
Organism: Mycena sp. CBHHK59/15; assembly: GCA_029204085.1. Classification (NCBI taxonomy): domain Eukaryota; kingdom Fungi; phylum Basidiomycota; class Agaricomycetes; order Agaricales; family Mycenaceae; genus Mycena; species Mycena sp. CBHHK59/15. The sequence continues at coordinate 206,383 of JARGXW010000180.1, read as the reverse complement.
CAATGTGGGCCAAGTGAGCGTCGGCTGACACGCCACTGTCAGTGAGGTGTGCGACGCGACGAGGGAAAAAAGAGTGATGGTGCTGATCGGGCTTCGGACGCTTCGGACCATCGGCGGTAAGTCTTAATATGGTATAGTCGGAGTTTGAAATTTCCATCTATCAATCTACGGCTAAGTGCTTCCAGCCGTTATAGTACACAATACTTTGCTTGCTCGTCATTGTGCGCGCACTATAACGGCTGGACACGAGCCTAGTCAGATGATGAACATCAGCAACCATTTTCGAGACATCGCCTCCGATGTTTTTGTTTTTCATCGATTTGAGCCAGATTTTGGACTCCTGAGCATTTGCAAGCTGTCCCCCCATGATATCAGCAGCCTTTCGAAGTTCCGAAATATGTTTTTTCACGAATTCATGTACTTCATCTTCCTGAAATAAATTACAAGTCAGCCCAAAACCAGAGTGCTAGATAAGTGTGAGCTTACATTGTCGTACTCCTCATCCTCGCGGACGGGGGAGGAGGACAGAATAAAGGGATTTTCGGCATCACCTGAGCCAAGGCTGGAATTACTAGCCTCAGGCTGCGGCCAACTTGGAGTGGCCTCATTCACTCTCTTGCGCTTGATACCCCTGATAGGCTGCGGGGACTGTTCACCTGTGTCCGGCACATTGTCTCCATCTCAAATTGACCCATCGGCATCCGCCGACTCCGCAATTATTGATCCATCCTTTGGTTTGAGAAGCGGATGCCGGTAAAACAGAATTACACGGCGGTGAATGACCTCCCGAAAAAAGGCAGCCTCAGGTGGATGGACCGCCTGTACGAGATGCTTGCAGAGTGAGTAGGCATTATACTTTTGCTGCCCACATGAACACGTCCACTGGGAAATGTCCACTGTGTATTTGCGAGTGCCGAGTGACCAGAGGGAAAGACGTTTCCACACCGCTTTGAATGCTTTCTGCCAGGGAGTCAATGCTTTTGGTCTTCCAGGTAGGTGAGCCGCATCGAAAATCTGCATCTTGGCCTCAAAGGTAGGGATGAGATCGGTTACAATGAGGTAGACGAGCTGATCGAGGCGGGGATGGAGAAGGTGGTGGAGAGTTTCGTGTTTCAGGTAGCGCCACAGATTTTCGACAGCCATACTGTACGGAAGTGTAGGTAGGCGACGGTCATGGTCATGGAGGACTCGTCGTGTCGCCCAAGTCGCGGCGGGTCACAGTCACGACGGCCGCCGTCGTTAATAGGATACCGTGACAATGAAAAAAATCGTAAAATTCCCAAAAAAATCACCAGCTCGCGAGACGGCCCTGTAATGAGCTTGAGGGATTTTTCATGTGTCATTTACGTGTCAAAGGTGAAAGGGAGTCAAAGAAATACACCATTTTATTTTATAGGACAGCATACCACTGTCAAAATAACTATTGCCTAAGTGAACATTATTCGGGGCCACCACAGCGCCCATTGCGCTTGACCGTATGATGGTCGCCCAAATTGGCGACCATCACGGTCACCATGGTGCTCGTCGTGTCGCCTCCGGTCCCCACGCCCTGTCACGGTCGTCGGAGCGTCGCCTACCTACACTTCCGTACAGTAGTTGTCTGCCAGCGTCCAATAAAATTTGGCTGGCTAGCGCGAGCCCAAAGTCTGTATTTTGCGGGGCAATACCATGCAACCCACATGTATCCCCAAACCTCGCGCAGTCCACGCTGGTAGCAGAAGTGGTACATCTCGTACACAGCATCATATCGAATTTTGGCTGAGGTCCGGGGAGTTCCTGTACGGTCGGGCAGCAATGGGTGCTCGCAAAAATGCCGAATGAAGATTCGAAGAATCTGCTTGCGATGAGCTGCTGTCACGTACCGTGACATCGGACTCCCTCGGCCCCTGAGAATCACCGAATCGTAACGTCCCCATTCTTATTGGCTAATTCATTCACCATATGCTCAAGACTCACTATGATTCACTATGACTTTCTTTGTCGGCGTCCCCGGTCTTCCGACGTCCGCCGACACAGCATTGACTTACATTGACTCCTACATACTCATTCCCATCGCGGAGCCTATCGGCCTCCGATGATTAATTACACGACGATATCATTTAAATAGCTCGATGTACTCTCGCTTCTAGTCAGTTTGAATATCGACTAAGTTTCCCTCTTCTCAGTTCTCTTCCTCTCGGTCTTCCGCCCTCTTCCAAAATTGGACATCGGGCGTAGAGAAGGGCGCAGCGCACGAGCTGAAGCCAAGTCCACTCCCTCCGTCGGTCCCCGAGTCGGACCTCCGTCCGGCCTCCGATAAAGACTTCACACTTATATACGAAGTCCCCCTTGTGACGTTCCTTTCTTATCGTTCACATAAAAACTATTTGTCTTGACAGGACCCATCGGACCCCGACGGGACCCGATGGAATTCTGGTACTTGATAGCTGCTGGACAGAAGGCATATGAACTGTCCTTGGCAAAAACAGTCTCCCCAGGTTCAAACCACGAGTCTGGGCCATCCCAGCGATCAACAGCATCAGGATCCTCTTCTAGGTCTTCCTCATCATCGTCAAGGGAATCCACAAATCATTCCAACGTGGCCACGCCGTCGGTTCCCACGTCATGAGTATCTTTCTGTTTCCCATTTAAGTTTATAACCAATTTCGGCCGTGCTGGACCAGAAGGCAAAATCTTCCCATCGAAGCGCACTTTCAGTGTTGGAATAGCACTTTGTGCAACTTTAAGATGTTCCTATAAGCCTCATATTCAGCGCCAGTGTCCAAATTGAGGAAAGAGAATGAATTACCTCTGTCCGAAGTGCTTCATCCAGTTGGCCTATGGGAACAAAGGTACGATCGATCCAGTCAAACTCACTGAAAGCCTCATCTTTGTCGTAATGCGCCGGGCGACGTCCCAGCACACTTAGGCGACCTTTAACGATTTTGATTGCATGCCAGAAACAGAGTTGGTACTTGACGCCGTCTGGCAACTCTGCTAAAAAAGCATTGATCTCAATGATTTCCTTGTCGCTGAGACATTGAATTGCTTTAATCTCCCAAGTTTGGGCAAAATGTTTAACCACAGAGCGAAGATATTGCTCTTTGGCACCTGGGGTAGGGTTATCGGACTTCAAGAAAAGGAAGCCGAGAGGAAGCCCGGAGCCGAAGATCTCTCCGACCAACGCGTAGCATTCGAAGCCCGCTTTGTTGGTGTTGACTGGAGAAATATTGAGAAGGAATATGAAATGAGTTTGAATCGAAGCTTACAAGTGCCGTCAATAGCAACTTCCCGTATTTTTCCACCCCACTTGCGTAGCAAGGTTGGAAGCCCAATTTCAAAGGCGGTATATCCGGTGCCCGCAGACTCAGGTAACGGAATAGTTTCAACCTCGTATGGCTGACCCGCAAGTTTCAGGGCAAACTCTTCGAGCAAAATCTTCACGGAGGCCATCTCATTATCGCGACGGCGCCAAAAAGTCTGCTGGTGTCTGTGCCATAAGTTATAGACAGACTTGCGAGTGAAATTGGGACGTGGATTGGTTTTCAAAATCTCCTTCCAGAGCTCGAGTATTCTTAGCAAAAAAATCTATATGCATGAAGACATTTGCTTACTTGTTTGGGCCGTAGTACTGGGTTATCCGAAATAAACTGCTTGACTTCATCGGGTACGTCAATCGATACATATTTCTCATGACATTCTTGATGGCGAATCCAAATAAAACACTCTGATTCATCTTCGGCAGCCCATATGGTTACCCAGCCTTGACACGGAAAAGTGCGCAACTGGGCCTTGTCACGGTGTTTCTCCGGATCCGCATTTTCTTCGGTTTGTGTTGACAGCTGGAAGACTGGGCGCAATGATATTCATATCGCGTTGTAGCACTATTTCTGAATGGGTGGGAAGAATGGTAGCTGACAGATTAAGTCAACTCAAGCGTCGAATAATTACATAAATAAAAGACGCACTGGAAGCGATAGTCAATCTTGTCCCAAATAAGCTCGGCAATTTTATCGGCGCAATCCTTCGCGTCATCTTCTTCAATACTCGAAATATCGACGAGAGCTGTAAGAAGCTCAATATCCCCGGCTTCTGACAGAGAAGCCAAAAACGCGTCAAGAGACACCGGGGACATTCCGATGAAATCCGACGCGTCGTTGAGGTCCTCGGAACCGTCGGACGCGTTCTCTTTCTCAGGATCGGCGTGGGCGCGCTTCTGGCGAATACTTTCCTTCGCGATATCCAGGCATTGTCGACAATTTTCTGTAAGCTGATATCCCTTCGCGCTAAATTTTGCTCGCCAATTTTCGGCCGTGACCGCCTTGTCGCGTCGGCACTCTCCGCAACGTCGAGTAGAGCCTTCCATTCCGAAGTTGTGTCAAAGAAGCAGGATAGCGTGGAGGTGGGTGGGAAAGGAAGCAAAAAAAGCGCGGCAAGTCGTGACAGTGACATTCACATGAGGTGACAGGACGCGGAAAAATAAATGAAGCTTCAATCGAGCTTACAGGCATACAGTAGCATGGAAACAAACACTTCCTAGACATCCTCTTAGAGTATCTATTAAATTAGGTAGGGACTATGTGGAAATTGTGTCCTTCGGACTTGGTGAAACGCGAGCCTGGGGCCTGGGCACGGCTTCGGACCGGGATCAGCCGGTCACGTGGTTGCGCTACACCGTTGGGTCAATAGCGTTATCTGGCTGTGCGCGTTGCTGTGCCTCTCCCTAATGGCCTCAAACGCAAACCGTCTCTCCCTCTCATCTCCGCTGCACAACGATCTCCTATGGCTCCCGCCTTTGAAGAGGTAAAACTTGTAGGGATGGTCACGGGTACGGGTCAACCCGGCGGGTTTCCGGGTCGGGTCGGCCCGGGTACGGGTACGGGTCCCAATTTTAGTAGACCCGAAACCCTTCGGGTACACCGCGGGTCTGGGAACATCGAATTTGTTATGGAATTTAACTTATTTCAGGGCAGTTGGACATCACTACCAGCTATCAAAGGTACTCCCAACCTTTCGTTAAGCACCCGATGCATTTAAAAACCTTAATTAGTCAACATATTTCATGTTTAAGGTGTTAAACCTTCCGGCAGGCTTCGGCAGGCGTGATCCGATCAATTCGGACAACCCGTGGACAACCCGTAGACCCGCGGGTTTGGGTCCGGGTTTTCCGGGTTCGGGTCCGGGTCGACTGTTTTCTACCCGAACCCGTACCCGTGACCATCCCTAGGTAAAAGAGGAGTGGGAAGCCGCACTCAACATCCGCCGAAGATGGGCCACGAACCTCGTCCGCTGTGAGCTCTCGCCCGAGAAAACCGCCCTGCAGCTCTTCGACGTGCCAGAGGACCTTCCGAATACAGAGCTGTTCTACTACTACGCGTGCGCTGAGCTGCTGGAAGCGACACGTGAGTACAGCGAAGCGGGGGAACACATCGCGCTCATCGCAGGACTCTTTGGACTCTTGAAAGCGGAGGGACTCAAGCGGGACGGTCCACGCGGCGAGTCTGTGTTTGGGAACTCCGTCTTCTACCCGACGTTACGACAATTAGCGGCGTAAGCACATCATATCCTGCTAAATTGTTTTGCGTCGTGCTGATGCATGGCGCAGCGATATTCCTGCGCCCCCGGGATACACTTTTGATGAGTGTGTATTTGCATTAGAGCGGGATCCGGGATACGTCAAAGGCGATTCTTACGCGGCCGACCTCGCGGAATATGCGCGCAAGCATGAGGGGCAGATCCGCTTCTGGTCGCTCGTCGGGCGCCTCGATGCGGATGGCTTGCTCGGCTCGGATAAGCCAGGCCTGGGCGTTATGCCGCTCCTAGTTCACGGGGCGCAAGTGCTGCTGCAAGCACTCGAGGATCCGGTGAATCGTGGTGTGTGGGAAACGTTGTGGGCGGCGGTGTTGCGGTGCGACGAGGAGATGGCGTATGGTCAATGGGGCAGCGACGAGCCGGAGCGGCTGGGCAAGTTTAAGGATGCAGCGAGGAAGATCGCGGGGGATGAGACGGCGCCGCTGGTGTGGCGTGGGCGTTTTGCAGTGCGTGTTTTGCTGTCTAACATAATTACACTGATTTCTGGTGTAGGTCATGCTGGAGGAGTTAGAGAAGGAGAGGTGATGTCGATGTCCTGTGTATTAAAAAGCGAAGAACCCGTCGGGCAAGTGGGACACCCAATAAAACACTTTTTATTTCTCTTTCCCAGTCAATCTCACCATTGTTGGCGAGGATACACTTCACTCCCTCGAGATTGCGGGCATATCTCACAGCTGGCACCAAACCAAACATTGCTTTCCCTGGGCTGGTACGACCTTGATGCCTAGAAGACCTCCATCGCTGCTTCCCTCCACGCATTGTGGGACAATTCTCGAATCTCATCGTGTTTGTATCCCCATTACAGCTCTTTGCGGAACTTAGGGCGCGGCCGATTTTTTTTCCTTTTTGAGCTGTTTTTGATCATTTCAGCCAGAACAGCTGTTCTGACCTCAATTCTCAGCGTGCGTTTCTGAAAACTATATGAGCAGAATTACACGACAATTCCGCAGGGCATGACATCCTCAGAATCTTTCCATACCCCCGGTAGTAATTATAATATATTATTTTGCATGTTTTGCGGAGATCATCTCTTGTGTCGTGATTTGAAGGTTGTGTGGGATGTTGTATGGCTCTAAAAACAATTATTTGGATGGCGGAGGGCACACCGTCCTCGTAATTGAGGCATGGCACCCGGAGCGTGTGAACAGTGGACTTGAACAAGCAGAATATAGGTACAGCTCAGGCTCTGTGTATTTGTGTGATCTATGATTGAATGAGCTGAGAAACTGACCATTATCATTCTATTGAGTGTCCTGGAGGAGTACCACGGCTCGGATTTGCTCTTGTACTTCCTGTACAGCACCACGAGACAACTCGTGATCGTCTCTTCTTTGAGCACGCGATTGATCTCGGCATAATTCTCAAACGCGTCTCGTTGTTCCTGGAAATCTTTCTCACTGAAGTTTCCCAAGAAACTGGTATTACCCCAATTCCTGGGGTCTACACCCTTTCCTTTCGTGCGGGAAGGTCCCGCAACGGGCGATGAGATAGGGCTGATAGGTACGAGCAACTCTACTGAGCTCCCGTCCTTTTTCTCGGTGGCTATTGCAACGTTGCTGCCCGAGATGATATTCCCTTGATTACCGAGGGAGTCTCCGAGCGAGCCCGAGTCACCAAGCACAGCCGAGTGGCTGGCTTGCTCAACACGGGTATCAGAGATTTCGGCCGCTGACCTGGCATCATTTGCCATAGCCTGGTAGCGGCGTGCGAGAGCCTCATAGTCTTCGCGGCTCATCTCGTTGGTCGCACGGACGACAGTGGAAGGAGTACTAGCTTGCGCGGTAGGTACAGCAACTGTATTGTGACTAGGAATGCTGCCGCCTAAAGCGGAATGCGGGTGATGGGTGCGCGCCGTCGAACGAGTGACAGGGATCCAGTCCCCGTCATCGTGCTGGTTCTCAACTACTGCCGGACCGAAGTCGGCGCCACCTCGAAGAGGAGCACGCTCGATAGACGAGAGCCTAGCGTCACTGACGCTAGGACTAATACCACGTTCCAAAGGAACTGGTCCCCCAGTTACCACGGTGCTGTACAGCGTGGCAATGGGGTGAGGGCTATTGCGGCCGTCTTCAATCGATCCACGGACGTCGTCCATGGGTGAAGAGGTCGCGCTGGGGCCATAAATCGGGGCGGGGGCATCGTAGAGGCCCGCACGAGTTGCCGCGCGAGTATGGTGTCCAGCGGTGGTATATTCAGACATTGTAGTTAGGCTTTGGGGGTTGGTAGTCGACTGCGAGGCGGTGGATTCGAGTTGATCAGACTGGAGGAGACCAGCGAAGCAGAGACAGATATCGAGCAGTTAAAAATATGTGACGAGGAGCTGGGGCTGTTCTCGGCACACGGGAAAGTCGGGTGGTCGAACCGACAAGATAACTGGCGTAAGGATAGAATTGACCCCAGGCCTAACTACGTAGGCTGTGGCTGCAGATGCAGGACTTTCTTGGCGGCACTGTGCGGAGGGTGGTTAGCATTGAGGTCATTTTGCTTCCTGAGCCTCCATGCGCAACTCGATGGCTGCTGCTTTCTGTGTACTGGCAGTCTTTTTAGCATCAAGACAGGTTAAATTCAATAATAAAATCAATATTCGGGTTCATTTCCGGGTGGAACTTGGGAAGAAAATGGCAGACCATGCCTGGTTCGGCTTCGATCATCTGATTATATGGTAGTTAGCGTTGTAAATATGAGCAAGGAGCACACACCAGCTCGAGTTGGGACTTTTCCTCGGGAGTCTGTTTTGAAGACATCGCGATGCGTTTTTGGACGTGATGTGGCGGGATGAGCGCTGGCCGACGTGGGGAGTGGTGGTGGTAGAGGAAAGGAACGGGGCGGGTATTTGGCCCTGTTTCGGCGCGAGAATTGTGTGCTTGATGCCAATCCCATCAGCGGCACTTCCGTTTTGAAACTTTTGAGGCAGGTGCCGCACTTGATTCAGACGCGGCACATGTGCTGCATCTGTACTCAGGTGTGCCGCATCTGGGTGTGTTGTGTCAGCCGCGTCTCATATATCCTCGTCGGTGTGGAAGGCCAAGTCCCGTAGCGAGGAGTCGTCGGAGAAAGATGCGAGGCGGCAAGCGGGGCGCCGGCGGCCCTAGAAGATTGACGCAACAGACCTGCGTGCCGGGAGCAAGTCGGTCGACGCCTGGTGGACGAAACTGAACAAGCGAGTCGTCGTACTTACCTCGTTTGTTGAAGTCTGTTGGTTACCGCGGGTATCCGAAGGACCCCGGATAATAGGCGTGAAGGCCTGTTAAACTGTGCCGGCAAGCTTCGGCAGGCATGATCCGATCAATTCCGACGACCCGTGGACAACCCGTAGACCCGCGGGTTGGGCCCGGGTTTTCCGGGTTCGGGTCCGGGTTGACTGTTTCATACCCGGACCCGGACCCGTGCCCATCCCTAGACCTCCGGAAAGCGACCAAACTGGTTTACCCGGCGACCAACCCTTTCTTCTTCGACGCCTCCAATGCATTCCCATCCACGGATCAACCCACTTTATGCGTTTTTGGGTATTTCAAGCTCCAGCATCCCGAATTGAGGTGCGTCCGCCGTATCTTCGGCGTAGTATTACACCCTACGATCCCCCCCACCAGTGCGAACGCTTGCGCTGCCCTCGCCGGCCTCTCCACGTCGTCGGTGCCCATGTCTCGGGGCCATATAGGCCAAAAGCTCGTCTTTTGAGTATCCCAAGCCCCAGCACCCAGGATTCCGGTTCGTTCGCCGTATCTACGGCGTAGTATTTAAGCTTAACATCCCCCCCCAGCTGTACGAGCGCTCGCGCTGGCCTCGCAAGCCTCCCAACGTCACCGCCGTGGTCATCCCGAGTGCATATAGCCCCAAAACATGTTTTTTTGTGTATTTCAAGCTTCAGCATCAGCAATTGAGGTGTGTCCTCGGTATCTGCGATGTAGTATTGCACCTTACCATCCTCCCCATGCGTGCAAACGGTTGCCTCCGCCTCGTCGCCATCAATACCTCGTCGCGGCCGCCATGTGTCGCGTCGCCGGACGGGGATGCACAGAGCTGATCTGAGGCGTGTAATCTCTCGAAAACACTTCAAAGTCAGAATATTGACAATTGGTTCACTCGCTGGAGGATAGAGCACACAGATATATAAGGCCTAGACTGTAGGAATATTTCACAGCTTCAAGTCCACTGTTCACACGCTCCGGGTGCCATACCTCAATTACGAGGACGATTTGCCCTCCGCCATCCAAATAAGTGTTTTTAGAGCCATACAACATCCCACACAACCTTCAAATCACGACACAAGAGATGATCTCCGCAAAACACGCAAAATAATATACTATAATTACTACCGGCGGTATGGAAAGATTCTGAGGACGTCATGCCCTGCGGAATTGTCGTGTAATTCTGCTCATATAGTTTTCAGAAACGTACGTTGAGAATTGAGGTCAGAACAGCTGTTCTGGCTGAAATGATCAAAAACAGCTCAAAAAGGAAAAAAAAATCGGCCGCGCCCTAAGTTCCGCAAAGAGCTGTAAGTTCACTTGCGCCGCCAAGTGCCATCAGGGAAAGTAACTTATGCCATCAGATGGCATCAATCCCTGCCAAGTTAGCCTGTACTGGCCTGTGCATCCAAGTTCGTCTCAAGTTAATGTGTGGGATGTCTCAGAAGACACAGAATATATGGTGGCAGCCAAAACTTCATGTCACACCGGAATTTTGATCAGATTCCTTCCAGATTTGAGATTTGGAAGGAACTAGGGGGTAGTTTATAGGCAAATTCTTCATTTCAGAAGAATTGGAGGTACTCCTAATTTAGGGTTCAAAACGGCGAAATTTTGGGCAGATTTTTTTTTTTTTGTGTATAGGAAAGATGAGGTTGGAAGACTGCTTTTTTTGTGTGTAGGAACATGGCCTATATGATACCCATTTTCACTTTCTTCTTCCACTCTGCCTCCGCCACTTCTATCTCTCGCTTCTGCACTCCGCGGTGAGACCGGTACCTTTTAACAGCAAACTCGGCGACAGGTCCTGTAACTCCATGGCGATAGACACTGGCATACCGATCTGCACGTCGAAAAAATCTTCGAATGGTGGGCAGTGGACAGGCACGGAGAGCTTCTTCAACAAGGTCTTTGGATTTTTGCCACTGACCATTTGACCGCTCACGAAAGTAGCGCTTGATCCAGGCCCAAAAATATTCGATCGGGTTCATCTCCGGATGGAATTTTGGCAGGAAATGGCAGACCATGCCTGGAGCGGCCTCAATAAGCTGTGGATTTCATGGTGAGTCGACCAATCTCAGTGTAAGAATCAAGATGCTAACCAGTTCTAGCTGAGATCTCTCCCCCGCAAAATCCGGTTGATGTGAGAGTAAACGCCTCATGCAACAATCAACCGGTCTCTCATCCTCCTCGTCGCTGTCATTACCACCATCATCACCATTGTACATTCCTAGCTCTTCGTCGGGAGAAGCGCCGTCGAGGTGTGGTTTACGTGCCTTTGCTGCCTTGCACACTTTGCATTCCCCGATCAGTGGCTTACCTTTGTTGTTGGTTGTATAGCCGCGCTCAGCCAGAATCAACTTCATGCCTTTCGGCTGCCCTTCAAATTGCTTATGTGGGTGATCATGTGGGAGATTCTCGTCGAACGTCATCTTCTGTGGCTGGCCACCATAGCCATGAGGATTGTCGAGTGGAATGATGGTGTCCCGCATTGCCAGGACTGCGCCGCCATGGTCAGTTTGATGGGTATCGGCACCATTACCAAATTTGTTTTTCCTTCCTCTTGTGACGGTGCTAGTGTTGACCAAGCTTTGACCAGTATTTCCCGGATCTTCTTCTGTTTTTTACTCGACCACCAAGGCCCTTGATGTCAGAAAAAGAAACGTAGCCCTCTACTTAACGTCATTGAGCGATTGCTCACGTGGAAATGAAATGTTCTTTAGCTTTTGCATTTAATTATATATATAGATATCACCAGGTGGGACCATCAAATCCACTCAGATGAATAAATCTATATTAGGTTTGCTTAAGCACCGGGCTTTTCAACGCTAATCAGATTTTAAATTTTGTTCTGATTAACAGGCTTGGGGGAAGGGCTCACTCACTAGGATGATGGGTAGAGATGGACATGTGTTGAACCCAGATCTGTTGAACAGGGACTAAACAATGTTGAACAGAGATTTTGTGGGCAGAAAGTCCAAAAAAAGGCACCTCCGAGAATCGCTCTCGTGCACGGGGAACATAGATTATGGCATCCACACAGGTAATGCGAAACAACCGCTCGCCCATAGTGGCTTTAGCAGGTATTGCAATTATCGTGCTACATCAGTAAGCTCAAGTTGCGCACCATTCATACTTGCCTCATCAAGCTGCAATATCTCACCCATACAAACATTCAACCCTATCCTCGTGAGTTGTGGGAGGTGTCGATTAAGGCTCCAACAGTTTCCGTTTATAAACGGTTTTAAATGGTAAAAACCGTTTTTATTTCCGTTTAGTTTACGGACCCTTGTAAAACGGTAAACAAACGGTAAACAAACGGTTCAAACGGTCGTGAAAATCCACCGGCCGGATAGAGGCCCGATGGTGGGATTCTCCGATTCTGGACCTTCAGAGTCACCATACTATGTGAGTAATAGCAGAATAACGAGATACTAACTGTCTGGTGTGCTATGGATGGGACTGGGTTGTGATCATGCGGAGGTTTCCGAATTTAGTTGTGATTGATGGCCCGCGGACATCTCCGCCCGCCACGCGCCTTGCATCCCGCCCTCATCCCGCCCCCGCCATTGGCACCCCAGCTCTTGTCCAGGTTAGTGACGTACAATTGAGGTGTCGAAGTGATGCTTGTGAGTCCATTTCGGACCATGATTCCCGGTCAGACAGCCATCGTTGCCTCTGTTCAGGAGCAGCACCGTGCATTGATCCAGCGCACACTCCACCCCAATGAGTTGACGAGCTCTTCTGGTCTTTCAGCCACTTCCACCACCACGACCAGCCCCAGTAGACGCAAGTCCGGCAACCCTCGTCCATACTCCAGGTCTGCTGCGACCTTGCCCATCTTGGATGATTTTGCTCTCCCAAGTGCTGTAACGTCGGTCAAACTTACGGTTGCAATTTTGCCAAAGGTGGTGCGTGTCGATTTTATGTTATTTTTCTATCACCTTGTTCATAACTGGATTTTTCAGCTCGACACATCCGACCACAACGATACACTTGATCCTTCCCCGCGTTACACATGGAAGGGGGGCGACGACCTCGAGAAGGCGCAGCTTTCTCTCAAACGGGCCAACCTGGTGTTTGTGGTTGACGTCAATGTTACTGGCCCTATCTTCGAGACGATCGACTCTGCGTTCCAAGCGCACTGCCAGACGCACAACATCAGCTATGTCGCAGCCAGTACCGCGGCTGGATCCGTGGAAACGCCGAACACCAAGTCCTGGGTGCTGCTTGGGCCTAGAGGACAGTGAGTGTTGTATTTTTTCCCCTCATACTAATCCAGCGCTGATTATTTTTAGCTCGGGGGCGCGGACATGGGTCGAGGATCCCAAGTGTCTCACACGCTTCACATTTACTCTTCTGGCTCTTCGCAACATTCCCTTCAGTTATACCCCAAACTACCTCAGGGAAGGTCCGTTTGTGTTAATTGGCACGTTAATCCTTCCGCCTCTAAACCACTTTGCTCACTGCTTTCCAGCACCGCGTCTCAGAAACCTCCACGGACCTATCGACTGCTTGTTCGATCTCACCGCCCGTCTCCCGGATCATGTTTTGGTTCACACCTGCCTGGCTTGTTGGGTTCCTCACCCGATTCTGGCTTCCCTTGATGGCGACCCTGATCCTGTGCGCGCGCTCACATCCGTATCCCGCGTGATACCGGTTTCGCTTACATTGGTGGACACATTGGGAAATCTTTTGCTTAAAAGGTTCTTCACTTTATTCACCTTTCACCTCGCTCTATAACACCATGTCGACAAAGACGGAACAAGCTGGTCCGTCTCATCTAGGCAACCCCGACTCGCCACAAACATCCACGCCGCCACGCGGCCGCTCTCCCTCACCTGATCCGACTGTTTGAGGACCAGACGATACTCTCCCAGAATTTGGACCCATTGAGACTTTCCACCTGACACCTCTTAAGGAACTCGATGGTGCGATTCCAGAGGGTGACATTGACAATAACACTCCACCAGTCCTATCCGCAATGGATCTTCCTACATTCAGATCTTTGGGGAAAATCGGACATAATACTGAAATCCTCACAAGACGTTCTGATGCCCTGCTAAAAGGTCTGCGAACTATCAACAAAGGACACCTCATTAATGCGCAGAAAGCCTCCAGGCGATTGTTCACTACTGTGTTTCCAAAAGAGTTGGATCTTCTGAACCATCTTCTTTTAACTGTTGAGAAAATTCGCATCTTTGGTGGAGAATCAGGCTATCGTGTTGTGAAGGATCAGTATCAGTTGTTGCTGAGAATCCTATTTGATTTGCGACGAAGTGCTGAGGATTCATTTCGGTTAGCCGGTAAGACACCTCCTAGGCTTCCGTCATGGGGAGACGACGATGATCTTGACGAGGCATACAGTGCAAATGACTTCGAAATTCTCGGTGTATGTTTCCGAGTTGAAGTGGAATATTTCCTTTGGCTGCTAGACAAGTATCACGACTTTGAAGAAAGGAGGCCGCAGGATAGGAACCCTGATACTAGATCAATTCTGCTCGGGTGTTGAGGACATCCTCCGTTGCCCAGTGCTCATTGAGTAAGCAAGTGAGGGTATAGAGAGGTGCCTGGGTGACATGAAACCCGGCCAGAGGCTCAGAGAACATATTGAGTTTGAGCTCCTCAATGAGGTCCGGGGTGAGGAGCGAATACGAGACCACACGATCTAAGAGACTCGCCATGCTGCGGAGGTTGTAAACCTGGTTGTTGATGCCTATAATGAGGCGTATCTGAGGCAAGATACAGCATGAAAATCGCATTTTTTGTCTCTTTAGGAGGACACACTTTTGATAGATGATAGTGCACGAATGTCTGGCCGACCTGAAGGTAAATCGACCGAGCACCTTCCTGGTGAAACACTGCTTCGATGTTTTGGGTGATGGGCAACAGATCATCCAAGCATGGCATTTGTTCCTCTGCCCCCACGATTATCTCGGATATTGCGACTGGAATCATACCGTCGAAAATCCACTTTTGGACATATACAGACTACAGTACATTCTCAAGTTCTACTGGTGTGGATGGTCCCTCACTTGTGAAAGTGGAGTGCGTACCGATGTTTTGGGACTGATGCATGGATTGGGGGAGTTTGTGTTCCAGGAAAGTTGCTGAGAATTTAACCCCAGCCCTTGGCCAGAATAAATATTTTCCTCGGAGTCACATGAGGGTAGGAACACCGACCTTCCTTGTGAAAGTGGAATGGGTACCAATGTTTTGGTGTGGATGAATGGTGATTGAGGGAATTCGTGTTCCAGGAAAGTTGTAGAGAATTTAACCCCAGCCTTTGGCCAGAATAAATATTTTCCTTGGAGTCACATGGAGGTGGGAACACCAACCTCAAAATCATTGTCCCTCACTTGTGAAAGTGGAATGGGTACCGATGTTTTGGCGTGGATGAATGGTGATTGAGGGAATTCGTGTTCCAGGAAAGTTGTAGAGAATTTAACCCCCGCCTTTGGCCATAATAAGTATTTTCCTCAGAGTCACATGGGGGTGGGAACACCAACCTCGGAATCCTCGTCCCTCACTTGTGAAAGTGAAATGGGCACCGATGTTTTGGTGCTGGTGCATGGTACTTGAGGCTGTCTGTGTTCTAGGAAAGTTACAGAGAATTTAACCCCCGCCTTTGGCCAAAATCAATATTTTCCTCGGGGCCACATGGTGGGGATATGTCCATATGTGTTGTCTACCTCATTGCATGTATAATAGTCCTGTCTCAGCTCGCAATTTATCAAAAGATGTTGAGCGATGAGAGCACTTTTGCTTCCACCAAGATTCCCAAAGGCAAGGTTGCTCGATTCTTGGACGAAGGATTCAAGATTCAGGATGTCCAGTATGTGTTGCTCACCACTGACCAGCTGAACTAGAATTGAATAGAGTCCCAGGCGTAAACTAAGGCAGCTTATTGATGCCACAGAGGAACACACACTCGTCTCCAGGCAAAAAGAGAACGGAAAACGCACCATGAAGATCCAAGTTCGAATCACAGCTTGGCGCAAAATCCAGACCGAATTGATGCCGCTGGTTGGAGACACTGTGGCAGCACAGACCTTGAAAGCACCCTCGATTCATGATGAAAAATTGTTTTTACCTTCAGATTTCATTTCGGAAAAGGAGCGACAAACCCTGAACCTGATCAGTTTAGGGGTCGAGGAGGCGAAATGGAGAGAAGGGGAAGCATTTGATCACTTACGTGCCCTGCAAAACATCGTGAAGACTATGACAGCATTATGCAACCGCAAGGGAAGGGACGAACACAAACAGAAGGAGAACACTCGAGCTGGCGACAATATTCGGGAGGCAATCGCGCTGCGTGATGCGCACATGGCATCGTACAAAATCGCTCGAACAGCACTCATTGCATTAAATGCCGGATCTGGATTCCCTCCACTGACTGAACCAGACTTGTACATGAAGTCTGTGCAACAAAAACGGCGTGTCGGGGACTCCAGACATACAGATGGAGCCTTGTGGCGAATCTTCTCGCCAATTCCACTCGAGGAGGATATTGACATGGAAGGTGAGGGGGTTTGAATATCGCTATGTTTCCCATTCCTGATATTTGATCACCAGATGCTGAAGGTGAAGAGGCAAAATCACCGGATCCGGTACGAGCGATCAGCGGTACACAAATGGATAAAAGAAGATCAGGTACTGCTGGAATCCTTTCGTTTTCTATGTTTACACATTTGTTCCTAGGTCCACGGAGCAAACCAACCAGACCTGTCAAGCCACCTGTCGATGAACGGCCAGCAGGATGGCTGTGGCAACTTGGTAAATTGACGAAAATGACCGATGCTGAGATGGAGGAATGGTCGAGCGAAGGTAACTGCTGGCGCTGCAGCCCATAGAGCCCGTGTTTGGATGGCTACTTGGATCAGGAAACTACGGGCTGCGGGCGCCGAGGGTTGTTTATTAAACAATTAGCAAAGATGTACATTTGCTCAATCTACACGCGTGCGCTTTTCTCCTCTTCTCTCCGACTCATCCTCAGACTCTTCGTCCATACCCATCGGGTTTGCCTGCTTCTTGTGTGCGGCCTTGTCCACCTTCTTCTTCTCTCGGGTGGCTGCCACCTTGCGCTGGGTTTCTGCCCGCTTGGCCTTTTGCTGAACAGCGAGCTCAACGGCAAGCTCATCATGCCTTTTCCTTCGATCCGTGTACAAGCAGCGGGGCTTGGTGAGCGCAACTGGAAGAACCTTTCGTAGAAGTCTCGCATTGTGGAATGCATGCATGTTAACCACAAATTGAGTGTCGTTGCTGTGCACAATGGAGTGAACCAGCATGTCGGACTCCTGGCGCTCCTGCATTTGCCGTGTGACTCCGCTCGCATCACACCCGCACGCGCGTGGCAGTCGTGCTGAACATTGAAGACAAACTGAATAGCCTATAACCCCGAGCATTGTCAGGCATCATGATTACTGACTGAATTTATTGACTTACATTTGAGGGGACCACCGTTGTACCCTGCTCCATGTGTGGTAGTGCCGATGAAGTGCCTCACCGACATCGTAGCGGTCAATGACAAGAAGACCTTCTGCAGCCTTACCGCCCTTGGGCAGCAAAAGGATCTCGATCCGTCCGAGCACAGGCAGCTGTGAGATATTTTCAGGTGCAAAAAAATATGTGGTAAGGATGACCCACGTCTTTTATACAAAACACAGCCCAGGAACCGATCTTGCCCGTGTCGCCCGAGACGGTGGTGACGTTCAATGCAGGTGTCCACGAAGTCGTAGGGTCTATCGCAATCGAGAAAGGGTTCGCGGCACCTTCGAGCAGCGTCTCGGCCCGTGAGAGCGCAGGTAGGTTATTCTGCTTCTTCTGCGCGACAGGCTGAACAAGCCCCGGGATGTAAGTGGGCGGAGGGGCCCAGCCAAGATGCCGCTGGATTATTGGTGTGTTGCGCAAGATGCGGTTGACATCTTTGCCAGCACGCACCCAGACAGCATCTTGAAGCCAGAAGCCGCCACTGAGGATATGTTTAACATGGTCGAGGTCAGCAAATTTGAAGGCAATGTCACAACTAGGAGCTTGGTGATTGCTGAGCACCGAGCAGAGGCGAAAGACGGTGTTGAAGGAGAAGCGGACACCGGGACCACGGCGTCGGATCTTCTGGACAATGTGTAGGAGGACATGAAGCTTGAGCTTGATCAAAATCTTGCTGGGATCTATGTTTGCGGATGCATCGAGCAAATTGTCAATTAAAATTTGGAGATCTGCCTAGAGAGCCCTGGCATTCAGGGGAAATGGCTTACACATCTAGGATGCACTTACCAGGTACTCCTCCATGTCATCAATGACCGCTGTCCAGAGGATGGGTCCCAACTCGCCGAGAGCGCGCACCAGGGTGAATTGATTCGGAGTAACGATGTCATGGATGTGGAAAATTGTTGTCTGCATCAGAGTTTTGAAGTGCTTCCCAATTAGCCCGTTGCAATACTGCATCATGTACGCAGCACGGATCGGGGGGACACGCAGGCCATCAAGATTAGTACTTTGAAGCCGAATGGTGAAAATGTCCTGCTGGACTGGTGTCCAGTTGTGATGGAGGTCGTACCACGTGTAAATCTTCGCTCCAAGGAAGGCTGGAGCTCGCTTCAATGCCTACAGGACACTTACCTCCATTAAACTCAAGGAGGATGAGTCGCTTCTGTCTCTCACTGGTCGTGTCTCAGATGCTATGAGATCCTTGAAGGACTCTAGACCCGCCGACTTCAAGTTGGATCAAGCTGATGCAGAGCTCCATGCAGTGGTCCTGCTTATGGCCCTTCCCGATGAGGGTCGTTACTACTCTCTCAAGGCGCCTTTCGAGACGTCTACTGACACCCTCAGCCCCAGTGCAGTCGAGAATGCCTACAACAACTATCAGGTGTTCAAGAGCGCTGGGCAGGAAGGAGACTCCACTGAGAGAAATCCTCTCTCTGGAGCAGCCATGGCCACTGTATCCAGTGCCCCCACACCCTCTGCTGCACTGGCATTTGCACCTGCAGTCACTTGCACTGCATGCTCTGAAACTGGCCATACCTTCCTTAAATGCAAACAGTTCCACAATCTCATCAGGAGCATTGCAAAGGACAAGGGGAATGCCAAAGGCAATGGTGCAAATGCAAAGTCCCAAGTGGCTTCAAATGCAAGTCTGCTCTCCCACTTTGCATTCTCTGTTGTTGACTTTCGATGGAATGCGGATTCAGGAACCACATCGCACATGACGAACCGCAAGGATCGTCTCAAAAACACCCGCTACTACAGGGTTGCCATTGAAGTTGCCAACGGAGGTGTTGTTTATTCTGAACTAGTGGGGGAGATAGAGTTGAAGCCACTTATACACGGACACAGTGCTCGGCCTGTTATCCTTACCAATGTCCTGTTTGTTCCTCAATTGTCTCATAATCTGATATCTATTACCTACCTCACCAAACATCATGGCTATTGTGCCACATTTAATGGAGATCTTGTTTCATTCACCAGAAACAACGAACTCTTGTTTGAGGCAGATATCAATGAGAGGAATCATCCAGCCTTCCTTGGAGCAAAAATTGTCTCCAAGGCCTCCCATAAAGCTTTTGGGTCGTCCTCATACTGCTTTACAAGCGGCTTAACACCCTGTGACAACATGGACCACAAGATGCCCGCACACTTGTCCCGTTCAAGTTCAGTGTGCCCTTGACCACCAAAAGTGGTAGTGCAATAGAAGAAGCACTCTTTAGCTTTGAGATAAGCTTTTGCATCGCTCCTCCAGTCAGAGAAGATGGACTGGTTGTCCAAGACAGGCATGACAAGCGCAATGGAAGACATGATGAGGGAAACGAAGGAATGCCCAGAAATGAATGCTAGAACCACCAGAGACTGGTGGCGCCCTCAGGAGTGTGTGTGGAAAAGAAAAGGTAGGTAAGGTAACTAGCTGATTCTAATGAACACCCAGTTGTGAGGCACACAGGCCCTAATCCCAGATTCAACGGATTGACTACCGTTTGTTGTCTGGTGAACTAAAGACTACCTCACAAAGAGGGATTGTCCCAACAGTTGGTGTTCCTATCTACAAAAGGCCACACAACACTGAAAGGGCAGAAAACCGTCACAGAGTGGCAGAGAGGGCAGAGAGAGATAGCAGAGGCAGAAGAATGAATGGAATCTCAGAATGACTGACGATGGCTTAGTGGATATGCCATCCAATCTGGCCCGTCAGGTGACTGGTCGACGGTCGCGGGTTCAAGTCCCGTAACAATCACTAGGTGTTTTAGGGCGTATTGCGTCGTCAGCCGAGTCCCATGGTACCGTCGGACGGCCCGGAGTCGCGTTGAAAACGTGATCTGGAAGCCCAATTTGGCCTTGGATCGATTTAAACCAAGTTGTGAGTTCCACGCCCTCTGCCTCCGCGTCGTCCGCTGCTCACCTGTTCTCCGCCGTGCCTGCGCAGGATTTGAGGCACCACAGTCCCCTCTTCGGCGTTCACTGACCTGCGGGCAGGATCAAATCACTGGCTTTCAATGTTTGTTTTCTCCAATATTCCATGCATTTGCCCCGGTATTCACCATTTCCATCCTCTTGATAGCCCCATCATGACCTGACCATCTGCAGAGCCTCAGTGACGTGGAAATCTTGACCCTCGCTGTTTGTGGGTTCCACTTGTTTCACGCTCATTCCATCCCTACCATTATTCACAGTGCCGATGGTAATGATGCATGCAGTCCGTACCGAAGTTCTGGTTGTGGATGATAGGGCGTGTAGCAAGACACACATGAAAATCCAACTTTTCATTCATTTTGTATGACGATCAAGCAGTACTAGTGAGGCTAAGTTCTAAAGTGTATGTTCTCCTCGGAACGGTGCATTACGCGGTTGAAGGCCGAAAGACTATCTTGAGATGGACGGCAGATTTGAGCGAGGATTCGCAGTACAAGAAAGTGTTGAACCAGATAAGGTTGAACTTGGGCTTGAACTCGAAATGATCCGCTGGCGATCAACCGTATCATCGGCAACCGAATATAGATAGAGATGGAAACGGGCTGTTCAGAATTGATGTAACCAGGGCCCCTGATATATATACTGGCCCCACCCCACACGGTTATCTGTCAGATGAACCTTCAGAGCCTGAAATCAGTGATGAAGGTGTCGACGACAGTGACGGCGAACCGGCGCAATCTGCACCGAAAAAACGCACCAAACTTGACGTGTCTGTGCGCGATCAGAAATGATTGAAAAAAGAGCAACGGTGCAAAGAATACAGCGAAGCGCTGACAGCTATCGAAAAGCTGATAAGCCTCAAGCGCACCCAGTATCAAAGTCCGTTACAGGGCAAACGCGCGCGTTATCCAGAGTACACTCCATCTTGTTGTGCGGAATTTCACACAAGCTTATGGAGGCATCTGCGATGGCCGCGGAGACGCATGGGTTTTCACCGGGCTGGGGCTCGCGTCTCGCTCGCCGCTGGACAGCAGTATGGGTGAAAAAGCGCGACCTTCCAGAGTCGGATCGCGGGCGTCACGCAAAAACTTGGTCCCTATTGAATGACCCCGAAATCAAGGAGGAGTTGACGGCGTATCTGCGCAGCAACAAGTGGTCGATGATACCGGAGAAACTTGTCGAATATTCAAAATCGAAGCTGGGACTCCTCCAGGACACTCAATAGAATGATAATGGTCAGTTTCTCAGCTTATTCCATCATAGATCACACAAATACACAGAGCCTGAGCTGTACCTATATTCTGCTTGTTCAAGTCCACTGTTCACACGCTCCGGGTACCATGCCTCAATTACGAGGACGGTGTGCTCTTGTACTCCCTGTACAGCACAAACAACCGAGCCGGGAAAGATACTTTTCAAACTGGATGTGTTATGGTCCCAAAAAGGAAATTCTCATATCGCCCATATCTCGACGAGGAAAGAAGGCGATGAGCTGGGATTTTAACGGGGAGCATATATGGGTCCTATCTACCCACCTAATGCGTCAGATTAACTTTCGAAAGTTAAAGTTAACAATATATCTTTAACGAGAGCGGTAAATAGGCATTCAGTGTCAAGGATACGTGTTCAGAACTTTCATGTGCATAGAACGAGGTTCGTGCATGAATTGAGAAAGGTTCGAGACGTGCAATGGCAATGGCCCTGGTAAGGAACACAGGCAGGTAGCATACTGTCTGCACTAATTTCCACCCCTTTTTTGCATGGGATAACAATATCCACATTGAACAACAGCAAAACTTGCTTCCATTGCTTTGTGCACCCAGAATTTTGCTTTCAAACAAGCAAAAAACAGATAAGAATTGGGGGAGATATCCACACTTTACAGGAACAGTCGAGTATTACCATTTTTAGCTTGGGAGTTTATGTGATCAGTCATGTGATCCTTGTAGAGTTCCTCAACGGCTACAATTTGATACCCCACAAGGGGGTACTTCAAGATTTTCAAAATGTCGAAATCACACGTCTCAGCGAGTCTTTTTCCTTTTTTGGGACCTAACAATGATCGGATCAGTAGGTTGACTAAAGAATCTTGTAGAGCTCTTTAAGGGCTTCAATTTCATACCCCACAAGATGTGGTTTTTCAAAATCCCCAAAATCACCGCGTCTCGGCGAGTTTTTTTTGCCTTTTCTGGTCCAACCAGTGATCAGATCATTAAGGTCATTTAAGGAATGTTGTAGAGCTCTTCAAGGGCTACAATTTGGTACCCTTCCCGAAAAAAACTATTAGGCTAAAGGTCGGCCAAGATAAATAGTGCATTGAACATGGAATCTTGTTGAGCAGTGTACATCAAAATAATCTCTCTTGTGTTGTGAAAAGTGATGCCATGTGGAGTGGTCACTTCCCATAAGTGAGGATGGTTGGTTAGCTCAGTGGTTACCTCCATGTTCACAGATTTTCAAGCATCATCATGAGGTCGTGGGTTTGATTCCTGCAGCCAGCCTTTCTTTTCCCACTGTAACAGGATTGCGGGGACTTGATACTGTAAGTACTTGTACTGAGGCAACCATCACGGTCACGATGGGGGTGGTTGCGTTGCCCAAACCTCCCCAGGTCACGGTCACCATGCGGTCGGTTGCCTGGCTCGAGACCATGACATCCAGAAAATATTTTTTCTTGCCCAAAAGCCCACTCAAAACCCCCCAAAAAATCTCCAAACCACTTCTTCCATCGATTCTACCCCGAGGAAGAGCTTAAAATCACATTTCCAGTGAGAATTAAGGCTAAGTTCGTTTTTTTTGGTTGCCAAAATTTCAACAGTCACGCGGAAAATTGGGTAGGTTGCATTGCCCAAACCCGTTGTCGATGTCACGCTGGGTTGGCCGGTTGCCTCAGTACAAGTACTTACAGTATCGAGTATTTTGTGTCCTTTCCCCACATGGTCGCTGCGAGAAATAGTTGCGTCGCCCCTCGCTCTGCTCGAGGGTGTGTGACCGAAATTGTGTCCGACCAGCAAGGACATGATGTGTGACATTGAACCAAAATTCAACATCAACCAGGGAGTGCGTGACGTATGACGGTTGATTTGAATGATTTTCCTTTAGGACATGCAGTCCTTAAGGAAAAGAGCAACCAGATTGCGGTGAAGAAGATTGAAAACAGTCACATTCCCGAGCGAGCAGCCACTTTCTTGTTAAAAGCAGCCACATTCTTGTTACAGCAGCCACATTCTTGTTAAAGCAGTCACATTCTCGTTAAAAGCAGCCACATCAGGGAAAGGAGAGGTTGAAGACAGTAAAAGACGCCGAAAACAGTGTTCAGCGAGGAAAGGAGGAAAGGGGAAGCAGCCAGATTCCGGTGCTGGGGCTTAGGGAAAACGGAATGTGGGGCCACATTCCAGGATCAGATAGATAGTACATCCCTGAGTTCGATTTCGACTCACCCAACAAGACCTGGAGCGTTGCTGAGTCCATACTACTCAATATTTATGGATTTTTCGACGAGCAACTGCATGTCCAATTGCAGGAGTTACCCGAATTCTGTCGAACACATTCCGCTAAGTTTTCCTTTCGCAATAAATTGAACTTGAGCAGTGCTTATGTGCCTTTCTTTTCATTGCAGCTCGACACGTCAAGCAGGGCGATCTAACCGTTTCTGAATGCGACTGCAGGGCTTAATTATTGCTCCAGAGACGTATGTTGTGTTTGCACACCCAAGGATCCGAGGTGATTTGCCTTCGAAATTGCTTGCTCTAGCTTGATATACATCCTCACAACCCTGCTCCATCGCTTTTATTCCCTTATTGTGTACTCTCGAACTGAACTCCATGCTGACTTTAATTTTGAAAGCTTAGCAAGGTGCAACTTTATTGTAAGCAATCAGGGCGTGAACACAAATCACCCTGCTATTTTCAATTGTTGCAGCGCCACTTCCACAAGACGAGCTTTCTGATTTCCTGAACTCCAAGAAATGTTTGAGGGATCTCTGACTCGATTCCGATACCTATGACACCAAGCACCAGTCTTTCCTTTGCTTCCCATCTCATGTCCATGGTCACGTTCCAGAGTCATCTGAGGCGAAGGTCGAATCCGCCATGTCCGGCAAGCCCCAGGCAACCCAGTGACCCATTGAGGACTTGATTCTTGTGCCAAATTCAAGGGATACTGAAGCACGGTATCATACCAAGAGGACAATACTCAAACTCGATTCTCAGCATGTTAGGGACATTTGTGCATTTTAAGCTTCGCTGGCCTGCATCTGTGTGTGTCGGGGATATCCTTAAAATTTAGATGGCCTGTAGCAAGGCGATGACTCTGAAGCGGACTGGGTCGCTGGACATTTCAGACAATTAATTAATTCATTCCAAGGCTTTGTGAAGGCTCCGATACGTGCGGCGTGTGCCCCCGGGTTCGGGGATGCTGTAATTGTTTACATGGAATAAGGCTATATATTGTAGTCTTGCCCGCTGGGGCAGGCAACTATTGTTAGATTTTTGGCGCAAACAACCCGGACAGATGATACAAATATGCGAGCGAACATCTGAGGGGCTTGAATGTCTCCGTTCTCTCCATATTCAGCATTATTCCTGCCGGAAATACACATTTATGCATGTGGCCTACAATGCGAGCCGTCAAGCTCCACCATACTACAAGATCTTCACCGCAAACGATGAATTTGCATTTTTGGATTGTTTCCTCCATCATTCACATCTCGCACCATGAGTTCTGATTGGCAGCCTTATTCCTCTGGGAAATATACACCTATCTACAATGCGAGGCATTAAGATACACCATCGTACAAGATGTTCATCCCACACGATGCATTTCCATTTTTGGAGACTTTCCCACATAATTTGCATCTCACACCATTAGTTCTTCTTGGCACCCTTATTTATCCGTTGAATGTAAATTAATACATGTGGAAAACAATGCGAGCACTAAAACTCCGCCATCATCCACAATCCTCAGCCCAAACAATGCATTTCCATTTTTCGATTGTTTCCCAATCATTTGCATCTCGCACCACAAGAGCTTTTTGGCAGCCTTATTCGTCAAGGGAATGTACATTTATACATACGGCCTACAATGGAAGCATTTAATATTGTCCATAAAGTATGTGTACGAGGACCATGGATAATGTCCTACCATATTGGGACATTGGTGGTGAGTTCCCAATTTGGTAATTGACCCTCGTTTCAGTCATTTGTCATGTCAGCCTTCCATATTAACCCTGATATTCCTTCTAACGGTACATTGTACATAATGCTTGTATGCTGAACCAGTTAAGCAAAATCAATGTGTATGAACATGGGGTTCCAAAATTTCGCAAATTGCGCAAATTGCGTTTTTTTTGCGTGTTTTGCGTTTTTTTTGCACTTGCACATGTTTGGCTCAACTGGCATCAAAGCATAGCATCAACGCTCGTGTGCCAGGTTACAACAAATTCAAAGCAATGGAAATGAAAGCAAGTTGTGCTTATACTACAAGTATTGGCAAAGTGCGCAAATTGCGCACATTGCGCAAATTGTGTTTTTTGCGTTTTTTGCGCTTGCACATGTTTGGCTCAACTGGCATCAAAGCATAGCATCAACGCCCGTGTGCCAGCTTACAACAAATGCAAAGCAATGGAAATGAAAGCAAGTTGTGCTTATACTACAAGTATTGGCAAATTGCGCACATTGCGCAAATTGCGTTTTTTGCACTTGCACATGTTTGGCTCGGCTGGCATATAACATGTGTAAACAGCATAGCCACATCCAGGACCCGCAAGTAACTGGCACCGTCCGCATTTGTGTGACGCGCTCTCTCACCTAAACGCGTCTCAGTTTCGCGTCGTTTTGCCGCCGATGCCTCCTGTCTTCTCTAAAAATGTTTCAGCATCTTCCTCTGGCCCTCCACAGTATACCTTCGCAGAAATACTGTACTATTTCGACCATAGGTTCAGGTGACGGGTGACGGAGGGTCGTGAACTGAACCTATTTGGTACCAGTGACGGTGACAGTCGAGTTTTCAGGCTCAAAAACACCAAAATCTTATCTCCGGCATTCGCCGGACTGCCTTTTATGGGAATTTTGATGTGATTGCCGAGGAATGAACTTAGGAAAAATGAACTTAATAGGTGACAGGTGACATGGCGTGAACCTATGGTAGTACAGTACGCGCGAAGGCCATCAAACACGTTGGATATCAGCCATGCCTATGGCAGATCCGAGTTGTCGAAGCCAGCCTCAAGCGCGACGGTCCAATTTTAATAGACCCGAAACCCTTCGGGTACACCACGGGTCTGCGAACATTGAATTTATTGTGCAATTTAGGTCATTTCAAGGCAGTTTTTGCTGAACCTTTAGGTTTGGCTACCCGGGGGAACTTGGATTTCACCCAATTTTTGCTACAAGGACAAACAAATCTAGTCATATCAATTTGGTCATGGCTCAAAGAAAAATGATGTACATGTACCAAAAAATGGGTCTTAGATGTCAGGGGTTTCAACCCGATCTTCCCACTATTCATTCCATAGGTGCCCAAGTTCACTCAAGTTCTCAGCGTTCACATTTTGGGGACATTGGGTGTGTCATTTTTATTTGGTGTTCGTCCGATTGCGTCGGTCTCGGAATTTCCACCTCCGAGATCAACTGTCACAATCACCAATTGCCACGTCGACGTGACAAGGACCCTTCTTCCTCTCGCCCTCCATGTCCTTGCCTGCTACCTTCTGCAATCTTCCCGTCTGTGCCGTATTCGACAGCAACGCTGCCAGCTCTTCGATCTCTCTGGAATGGGTAATGAACTCTGGGATCCGCACCCGGAACTCGCGGGCTTCTGGTCTGCTGTCACTTCCGTTCAACGCCAGTCTCTTCTCCATGTGCCTGAACGACATTCCCGTGGCTGCTTCCTCCCCTTCTGAGCTTGTCCTTGGCTTGGACTGGCTCCAGTTTGTCTGTAACTCCACTTCTGAACTCGTCTTCCTCCTGAGCTCTGGCCCTGGATCTGAATACTGGGTCAGCTCATCTGACTCTCGAGCCTTACGCGCTGCTGTGGCCTGGCGCAGTAAATTGCGCGACATCCGATGGTAGGCCTCGTTGTGGGGATTGGTGAGGATTCCCGTGTCGATGGAGGCTGCAATCTTGCGGGCGACATTTTCGTCAACCTCTCGAGCGCTATATATCTATCAGATCAGATCATACTATAAAAGGATAAATATGTCGCACCTTTCAATCGCCTCAACGAGCGATAACTTGGTCCCCGTGAGTGAATTCATCCAATGCTGCTGGGCTTCGCCGGTGTTCGTTTTTGCAGGAGTGCTGTCCCAGTCCGCTGCGGGGATACGTGACTGCGACTTGACAAGACACGGGATAATCCACTCGCTCATTTTCTTATGAGCCCACCAATCTTCGAAGCGCAATAAATATTAGAAACCAGTTGTTCACTAACAATATACGTACCTTGGATTTTCTTGATCCCTAGATCTTGAACAAATTTCGAAAATTTATCGAGGCGCTCCTTCGAATTGATGTACATGAAATCCATAAGGCGAGCATACTGTGCCGGCGTCACCATCCCCTTGAAGTCATGAATGGCACTGTTGTGGTACGGGAAATTATTAGACCACAGTCGAAATGCTAGCTTGAATGTCACTTACTCTTTTGAGTGCCGGTAGCAGATCTTCACAAAGGTGGGGACGACCTCCGTTGCAGGGGTATCATTACTGATACCGCTGTATTCAGGATCGTTGTGCTTCATAACCGAACGCGCAGCACCAAGGACTTGCGCTGCCTCCATATCGGCATTCATTACCAGTAAATTACCGCCCCGAACGAATGGCTTCAAGCCCAACGGCTTCCCAGTGAGCGATATCTTGACACGCTGCAACTCATCGAAAACGATCTCGAAAAAATCCGCACTAGCGCGGTTGATATATATTCGAGCGACGGTTGCGGCTGACCGAAAAAATTCAGCCAAGCACAACTGACAAAAAAGAAATATGTACCGCGCTGTATAGCCTTGAGGTACAGGGCAAGCTCCCACTCATTGATTTCGCCCTCAACCCGTTTATATGTGGTATCGTCCTCGAAAGCATTAACCCCAGGGTCATCCAATAGCTTCAATAGATAGGGTACGCAAGTTAGGATGACAACTCCGCCATCTGCGGTTGTAAGGTAACCATGAATGTAGCGATCCGGAAGTGGTTTCGTAAGGCCATTCATATAGGTCTCACTGTCAACATACATCAACAAGGACCACAACCCGGTTCATGGACTCCAACAAGGGGGTCCAAGAATAAGAATAGCCGACATCACGTAGGGGGGGGAGGGGGGGGGGGGGGAGGGTCGTGAAAAAAAACTTTTGTAGGTCAAAAGTTTTTGTGCTGAAAATGGGTTGGATTTTGATTTTGAGACTCCCGGGTAGCTAGAAATAAAGCATGCATTACTCGATTGCCTCCTGAAGGGTGTTTTCGGCGTTGTTTCGGCGTTTTGGCTTTGCGGAACTTGCCCAGCACAGCCATTTGACAGTGATTGACACTTTGATCACCGCTTTCTTCTCTTACGCTATGGACTCTTCTTCCTGGTGCTCGGGAGGGAGCGGGAAGACCTCCTAATGAAGCAAAATTGCAAATTCTCGGCCGTTCACCTATGCCGCTGCTACAGGAACGCGCTCGGGCATCCACCTCCCATACCAGTGGCTCTCGGCGGCCCATTGCCCCATTTTTTCTTCCTCGTAACACCCATGCTGCTGTTCCTCGAGGCAACCCCGCCACTGCTTCTGCCTCAGCTGGGAGATCAACTTGGTCCGCTCTCGGGCCTTCGCGTGCTCAGGCAGCACCCATATCCGCTTCGACGATTCCTGGTATTTCAATTCAATTTTAATGTGATGCATGAGTATCAATTTACACACAAACAGTCACCCGTCCACCACCGATTTCCGTAGGTGATCTTGCACAGCTCAATGAAGAGCTGGCGTACATCGACGAAAACGATGAGCATGCGGATATTGCTGCAGGAGATTGCATCATCGACGAAAGTCTCATAGAAGATCCCCCGGAGAATGGCGAGGAAAATCTAGATACAGAGGAGGCTGCATTTTGCGATCAAGAGTCCGCAATCTCAAAGCAATTGAGCGACGCGAAGAAGAGACTCACTGATGAAATTAAAGCTCATGGACAACCCCTCTGTTATCAACGGGGTGATTTTTATGATAGGCCCCCGCATCCTGTCTTCGCCCTTGGCCGCGGCCTTGATCCAACTGCCGTATATCACCGCAAAATATTTGTGTGGTTGCCGAACTTCCTTCCCGGCCATCCTGAACGCTTCAAGTGTACTTGTGGTAAGCCTTTATCTCGCAAAGGTCTGTCCCATGTTCCAGTCGCACACCTGTTTTAATTATTTTTTTCGCCAAGGCTTCAATGACAATCCTATCGCTCGCCGAGTTCGTTCAATGCCAGCTGATTTTTTCCTTCTCACAAATCGGTTTATTTGCGATGACCGACGGAAAGATTCACCGGGATGTGGAACCAACCACCAGGGTACCGATCCCCATATTATTGCGCAGCTTCCGCGGTTTGTACAGGTGGCATTCCCAGGTATCTGTCTTTCCAAAATACATCTATCGAGTCGCTCACATTTATGCAGCATATATATCCGCACGCGGTGCCATTTCAAAGCTCATGATGGCGCAAATGTCAAATACATTTGCCGCACGCTTCGGTCCTGCTCCGTTTTCTGAACTAGTTTCCGAGATCCAGCACCGATATCATGCAGACGGGGAGCTGATGTACCTTTCTGCCGCAGATTTCTATGGCCGGACCAACGTTCAGTCATTTTCTGGATTTGATGACCCACAAGGATATGCAGGGTCTCCACCGTCTGTCCCTTATCTGAAGGCACTCTTCACAGATAATGTTTCTGCGTATCGCATCTTCATCGAACGATTTATTGCATCATTGCCATTGACCGTGGCGGCAGGGGACCATACATTCCAGGTTAGTGTCAACTTACAAATATCGTAAATGACGGCCTGACCCTCATTTTATTTTAGCTCCTCAAGTACATGGGGGACTTGAAGGGGGAACAGATCTTCATCGCTGCATATACTCTGCTTAACGAGTTCGAAGAGGTCCGAGCGCACTCCTTAACTCAAACCAAGTCGTTGGCATTTGTTAAAGAATTGTTCGAGAGAATTCAGGAAGGGTTAAAGAATGCGAACCATCCGCCAACCGAGATATTTTACACAGATTCACCACAACGTGAGCAGTTCATTCTTCCGTGGTGAAAAGTCTGATGTTTTTCAGTGGAGCGGTCCTTTCACGAGTCTATCAACAGCTCGTTGATCAAGGACGTTGAGCCGATTACCGAGTGGACAGACCTTCCCACCTTTGAACCAAGTTCTGGAATCCCAACCACCATCGTCTCTGATTCAATGGAGATTGAGGACGAAGCAAATGATATTCTCGTGGATATTGTTACTCCAACCACACCGCTTTCTTTGGTCGCGCTTGCAATCAAGACACAACAACGCAAAGACGGGCCGCCTCGTCTGGAGATTATCCAACTCCGGACGCAGGATAAGATTGTCGTCTTCGAGGTATAGATTTACATACATACTCTATTCAAGTACATTGATTGATTCGATATGTAGGTTGCAGCTCTGACTTCGCGGAGCGAGATTCTTCCTTCTTTGCGGGCAATTCTCACCAACCCCACAATTATCAAGATCGGACATTCGATACGCGAGAACCTCCAGATAATTTCGGATGCATTCTCACTCCCCGAAATCGCGACACTCGCAAAGGCAAAAAATGCGCCCATACTCGACTTGGGAAAATATGCCAAATTGAAAGCGGTGGTCGATGATCCATCAGTTTCACTTTCTGCACTTTCGGGTCTAGTTCTTCGAAAGTCCTTTTCATTTCCCTACCATCTTTCGTATCCTTGGTCCTTAACGCCCGCGGAGCAAAATACCTTGCTGTTTCGGGAGATCGACTGCCAGTGGCAAATTTATCTTGCGCTCAGTCATCTTGATTCTCTCGGGTTACCGTTACAGCCCACCCAATCGGTGACTCACGGGCAGCGTGTAACACTCATCCAGGCTTGCAAGCCGGTGGCGGAAGGCTCAATTGTTGGTCACCATCCGGGCTACCTCGACGCGATTATGGATGAGCACGGACTCACAAAGCGAATTAATGTGAGCGCGTCACGTTCTCTCATTGAGATTTCGAAGGTTGGTTCTCTTCAACTCCTTGTGTTGATATTTCTTACGGCGTCCCGTAGGTTCTAGTTCCAGGCTCACTTCACAAATTGCACAATCAAACACTCGAATGGATCTTTGCGCATGGCGGACAAGCGGTTGTAAGCACCTCACAGCTTATTTCTCGCGGCGAAACCGCTCCAGTGCCGGCTCGCATTGTTTCCCGTGTATTTTCTGTGCCCGCTCCGCCCGACAACTCCCAACATATCCCAGAGTTTACCCCTTCAATTTCTCCTTCCATCGAGTTCGAAAATTTGACCGAGAAGGACATGGAGGATACATTCGCATGCGAGGATTCAGACCAAGATGACGATGATTTTGACTTTGACTTTGATGAAGACACCGAGTTCGAGGGCAATCCGGTATTTAACACTGCTTCCAGGTGTTACATTTTTAACAGTTTAACCAGGACAACGAGATGCCTGGAATTGATAGCAGCTTTTTCAACAATACATTCTTTGATGACAGCGTCAACGAGGTGCGCAACATGGTGTTATTTTCGATCCAGATTCATTATATATTATAGGATACTTCCGTGGCTGCACTGATGGAAGGCATCGAGCGTACCTTTACCCTCATGCAGCAGTCGGAGAAGCTTCCCAGTCGTGTTCTCGATGACGCATTCCATTACATGGACCGACTGCTCCGCCTCTTGTCAAAAAAACATTCGGCATTCAAAGCATTTGCCCACGACTTCAGCGAGGCCATCTTTGTCCGGGATCATTCGGACGAATGTGCTGTCCGAGCTGTCATCGAGAAGAACGGAGGTGACTGGGAGTATTACAAGCGCGCAAAGTCTTCGACTCTTAACCGCCGTATCCGCCGCTATATTCCGGAACGCACCGTGCTATTGGGCCGACTCGATAAATTGTTCAACGCATACCAGGACATCCAGTGCTCAACGAAGAAAAGCAACGGCCCCTTCTTCTCAGATGAAGCCAAAGAAATGGTCCAACATCTCCTTCAAACCGCGCGAGAGGGGTACCTCTCGGATCCTCCTGGTATCCCCCTTTACTATCTAATGGGAAAGGACCGTGATGGGCTCAACGTCTACCGCACCCGCACCGTGCGAGGAACGAACTCGCTCGAGGGTGGATTCCATATGGTCGTTCGTCGCATTTTTGGCTCCCTGCGAGCTTCTCCAGAATTGGCAGAGTGCATTTTAATTAACTGGATTTTGCGTCGAAACATGAGGGTATTCTGTTCATTTTTTTCGATCCTGTTCAGTCTTCTGACGCTTGCCAGGTCGGGTTTCATAACCGCACGGGCAAAAAGTATCGCGGCCATTATGCACTTTGGATCAGGGACGAGATCGTCGAACTTGCTATTGAAGTCGGCTGCAAGCCCTCCTTCCCTCTTCCCCGTGTGCTCCCGACTCGGATCGCCACTTCCGAAACCATTGGCATCCTCCCTATCGCCAAATCACTTGCTGAAAATCTCAAAATCACTACACTTCCTCGCCCACACATCACTGGTCTACCTCACCATCGTGATACACCAGTGCATGTCATGACGCGCCTCTGTACCAAGTCCATAAACCGGTACCGCTACCTCCAACTTCGTCA
Source organism: Mycena sp. CBHHK59/15 (assembly GCA_029204085.1). NCBI lineage: Eukaryota > Fungi > Basidiomycota > Agaricomycetes > Agaricales > Mycenaceae > Mycena > Mycena sp. CBHHK59/15. Next base: position 173,415 of record JARGXW010000180.1, on the reverse strand, counting down.
GCGGACTCTTGTGGCGGTGGTTCCAGTGCATACGCACCAGGAATACATCACTTTCAAGGCACATATTAACCACGCAAAATTCAGAAAGGGTGCCAAGGTTTATCCACCCACGAGCACTGGAAGAACATCGACTTCCTCAAGCTTGCACAATTTTGGAACGAACTCGTGGACGCCCAATCACGCTCAGTAACCGACTCCAACCTCCGAATTTACTACAAACTACCTCAACAACTTGAAGCGCACCATAAAAAGACCATTCTCTGGAAATCGGAACGTTCCACACTGTCCACCGGTATCAATTTCACTGCGTGGAAGCCGCTTCTCGACATTCTCAATTCGGACGATAATTATACTAATGCTCTACCTGCGATTCCGTTACCCGAAGCTGTTCCCGACGGCGAAGTGGACCTCTCTATTGCAGGTTTGACTCGTCTTCTTTTCTTCCAAAATCTGCGCTGATTTTATCTGTCGCAGGCGACAATGTTCCAACTTCTTTCAATCCGATGGCCGAGGAAGAAGATGGAGAAGATGTTGGTGACTCCCAGATCCCTGAATTGGAATCTGGCGAGTCGTCCATGCAGAGCGATGAGGTAAACGAGACTGCGGAGTCAATGTTGCCCTCTGTGCAATTTACTCCACAGCCGGCCCCACAGCCTGCGCAGTTGGCTGCACCTCAATTCATCCGGCCTGTCGTCGTGCAACAGACATTGCTGCCTGGTGCCTCCACACCTACACCAGGTCCTGCAACTCAGAAGGCAAAAGTAACGAGACGCTGTGCCCTGTGTGTGGAGGCTGTTTGTCCGAAGCGGCACAACTGTCGGGGTTCGGGCGGCAAAAAGTGGTGTATATGCGGGCATCCCCCTTTGAAGAAGAACCGGGCACGCGAGAGGGAGGAACGCACTTTGCAACGGGAGAATGCAGCGCAGACCCGCGGAAGCTGATCGTGTTCACGCTAGTAGTTTCAGAGCAATTTATTTACTTCATATTGTACCTGGTTTTGAAGCTCAGACGGCGAACTAAGCGGGCGGGAGCGAGTGCGATAGAAAAGCGGTGCCTTCCATACAAGTACAGAAATAGAGAGCACCAGAGAGCGCAGAAATCGAGAAGCGACGAGACAGCGCTTGTTGCGGCAACAGCGGGCTGAAACAGGCGCCCGCTGACAACACAAACATCTTGAATTTGATTGGCTGAGACTTAGGCCATCCGGGCCGGTGGCACTTAGTACTTGAATTCTCGGAACAATCCACGCGGAGCCGAGATTTTCAAGTTAATTCAAGTTTTGTGATTTGTCTAGGGCAGACTACGGGACGGTTGGGACTCCGATTTCGCGGTCAGGTGAGCTCTTTGATTTTCTGATACTCCCTCCCTTTTTCTCTCATTTTCGCTTTTTTTGCAACTTGAAAAACTTGAATTTCACGTTCTCTCCCCAGACATAGTACATAAGCCTGCGAATTATCCTTAGAAGCTGTGCAGAATGATCATCTGACCACATGCCGGGCTGCCATCTCGGCTGTGTCGGCATCTCCCCGGGCATCCGGCCGCGGAGAACCCTCAATATCCGGGTTTCCAAATAACACCATTTTTTTCATGGGGGTTTCCATTGAAAGCCGGGTTCTTCAGTAGAATAATCCGCTCTAAAGATTCTTAACATTTCAGATCCTGCCGCAATCTTAATCGGACTGTGCGGCCGTGTATATGGCAACCCCCGTAGTCGTACTCTTGGCACGGGGTTTGCCAAATAGAATTATCCTGTTTTGGAGGTCTGCAAATAAGTCTCGTAGGAGCTTCCATTCCATACCTGTCATTCCCTCGGACGTGGGAGGAACTTCGCTTCCATTCCATATTAATATGGAATGGAAGCTGGACCATCATAAAACACGATCCGACGGACCTCGACGGCCTCGGGAGAAAGCGAGAGCAGATAAATGACGGGACGAGATTGTTCAGAAGATGTTTATCAGGCACTTTTGCGTGAGCACCCAATATATACCCGGTATATATTGGCCTTTAGTTAGAGGTGGTGAACCCACGGGACTTCCATCTTGATCATCAACCGCTATTTGATAATCAATGAAAAAAAAGTTAAATAAGGCTTGATTATCAAATAGCAGTGATCAAGCAGCCACGAATATTTGATGATCATAAAACACCCATTTGATGATCAAACACAAGTGACGATAAAGTGATCGGGATGCTCGCTATACAACACGACGCGACGCAGCTATTATATACCCCCCCTCTCTATACCACTCTTTTTCTGGTTGCAATGAGCAGTCATCCCATTCAATGTAGCATCCAGCTTCGACCCAGCAAGGAAACGCTAGAGGCGGACCCACTCGCCCTCAGTGTGGAAGGCAACCAAGTCTTCTGCAAAGCCTGCAAGAAGTGGGTGCAGCTCTCCAAGCAATACAGCTTCCAACCAGGGAATTGGGAAGCCCACAAGCAAGTCTTTGTAGTAGCAGGCCGGCCAATCCTTTTCTAACCCATCCTTTTTTTTTTTTTTTTGTCTTTTTTAGGCGAACTGAGGCGCACAAACTCAAAGCGGTGCCAGAAACGGGTGCGAGAGCAAACCAAAGGCTGTTCTTCATTGAAACTGACAAATGTCTGCACATGTAGTGCGAGATATTTTTGCGCATCAGTCCTGGCCACGCCTAGCTGCCATGGGGAACCTTCCGGACAGCCAGCATGATCAGCCCCAGCACCCTGCTAAGTTCGAAGGGCAGTACTCGCCATCGTCTCGGTCCTCGTCGACGGATCCCTTTGGCCAGGGCTCCCGCGGCCACAGATACACCCCGTACCCGGCGACAGCGATGCCACCTCCGCGGAGACAGTCGACCACTTCGAGACGTTCCTTGACTTTGGACATACCATCTTTGGCTCTGCATGATCGCTGGCGTGCCGGACCCTCCCCCTCCCAAACGATGGGCCCCGTTGTGCTCCCCAAAATCCAACCGCCTGCGAAAGGCAACAGTCGCTCCATGTACACCTTACCACCTGTTTCGGCCCTGGAGGAGCTGCGTGGCGTCGACATACAGGACTCAGCCGCCGTGCTCCGTCGACTGCAGTCCGACGATGACGACACATACTCCAAGTCCGGCCGAGATACAGTGGACCAAGATTGGCGTGGATGGCATCATGGCGCGCACTCTCCGCTCTCGCTCCCAAGTACGCTTGTCCTTCTTCGAGCCGTATTGACTTCACAAGAATCAATCATATGCTCCACAGATTATGGTAACGGACAAATGTTCATGACAACCCGTAGTTTGTACCGCATCGGTCCAAAATTTCAGATTTAGAAGGAAGATGGTGGTGTTTTATGGGCAAAATCTTCATTTCAGAAAAAATGGGGTAATAGCTTAGGGTTTGAAAAGCGCGAAATCTTTGGGCAAAAATCACAAAAGTTGAAAGATCCTTCTGTATGGCTGGGAGATTCTGGCTCGATAGATAGCGAATAGTGAGCGGAGTTTAAATTGCACGTGATAATTGGACCGGTGCCCGACTGACAAGGAGGATAAATTATGCTGGTGCGGTCCCACAATTGGAACAACCAGTTTACTGACAACTAACAAGTGGGGACCGGCAATGCAAATTTCTGCGAACATTCATTACACAGTCCCACCTGGGCCACTTCAATATGCCATATAGTTTACAGTACAAAAAGTGTTCATAATAAGGATCTCAAGGTATTCTTGGGATCAGATTTTGCCATTTTTGACATCTCAAGTTTCATGAACATTAGTGCAAAGCCTTGAGAGCCAATATTACAATTATGCTTCCAAGAATACCTCTATTCACTGTTTAGAAAGTCTCTGACAATTTCTCCGAGGTATTCCGGGATGTGTGGAAGCTCTCGTCGACCTCCGGAGATATGTGTCTTGAATAGGAAAATTTGGATTATATAATCAGCTTGATCACGTCGAAAAGTCTCATTTCTTGACCTACCGATGTGTCCAAACAGATATCAAAATTCTGCTTCCAACATTACCTCTATTCATTGTTTTGAAATTTCTGGTGATTTTTCGGGGTTATTCTGTTGTGTGTGGAAGCTCTCGTCGACCTCCGGAGATATGTGTCCTGAATACGAATTTATGGATTATATAATCATCTCGATCGAACTGAAAAGTCTCACTTCTCAACCTGCCAACACTTTCAGCAGCACATGACAACCCCAGAGTGCTGGAATTCACAAAAAATGTGGTCTGTCACTTAGAGAACCAAATTTCTCATGCACAGTAACTCCAAAGGCCACGAATCACACTAAGGCTCTAACCGTTTCCGTGTGCAAACGTTTGTACACGGTAATAACCGTTTCTGTTTCCGTTTAATGTGGCGGGGGAGTACACGGTAAGACAACTGTTTATACATGGTTTATACGATTCAAAAATACCTGAGTCGTGGAACTGGTGTGGCATTCAAATTGAAGGCCGATTTGGTGGCGGCAAACAGATTTGGTTTTCAGGGGGAATGGTTTAGATAACCTTTAGATAACCAGCCGACGCAGAGATGCGACAGGCCACCCTCGGCTTCAGAACACGGTATGGAAAGCTTGAAAAATAGTGGACCCGCTGCTGCTGGAGTGGTTAGTCCGTGGCTGGGTGAGCACAGGCGAGACAGGGACTGGTGTACACTGCGGATCCGCGCCTTCGGGCATCAGCGAAGCAGGTGCATTGGAATGGGAAGGGTCGCGCTGGGCCGTAGCGTTCTGGGCTAGTATCCCAGGATGGCTCGAGAGGACAAATATCCCCTGTCGGTGCGGATTAAACACCATGGCATGCTTATGTTGGAGTCCGCGCCATCTTCGTCACTTCGTTACTTCGCTTAGCTTCGCTTAACTTCGCTTAGCGTTGTGAAAGTTCGTGAGTTTGATCGCTTTTCTCCAGCCCAAGTGACTTCCATAATGCGGCACTATCTATCCATGGTGAAAATTCAGAAACATCGCGAGGCTATAACCTCCGTGCTACTTTCTACTCACCTGCTAGCCGTGGAAATCTTGCGCTATGCCGATCATGCGTATCAGCCCGTGCCCAGATCGGATCGACTGTGTCGGTTCTGTAGATCAGAGGTAGAAGCCCCCGAACACGCTCTAATCAGCTGCAAGTCCTCGGACTTGGTGGTTGAATTAAGAACTGTCTTCCTGGGGAAGCTCTTCTCGGATCTGCCGTACTTACAGCAGCGGATGGCTGAACTCTCAAACACAGAGTTCTTAAAAGCTATCATCCATCCTCGATCAACTATTGCACTCGTCGCAAAGTTCGCATTTGATGTCCTGGAAATATTTTACGCTGTTCCCGTGTTTCGGTTGACTGCTTCTGAGGTTGTCTTGAGTTGATGTGCTAACGCTTTTTCATGTTCGTCTAGTTCTACCGCGGCGTGTCAAATGATAGCGCCCGTGAGCTCGGCTAGAGTGATGTGGAGAGGCCCAGGGACAAAGGTGTAATTACTGCGTGTACACCGGGAAAATTCCTGGAACCGGCGTTCATGATTGGACCGGCCGTGTAATCCTACCTACCTACCTACCTACCGTGAAAGTTCGTGACTTCAGCCGGATTTAGTGAAACTTCGTCACTTCCTCTGGATACCGTGAAAACTCATTACTTGGGCTGCCGACAGTGAACATGTGACCGTGTCCAACCACGTGAAGAGTGCGTCGTCAGTTGCAGGTGTATTGTTCAGATCGACAAACCCCGGGAGATATATTTATTTGATTGCAGAGACATTTGTTACAGTGCATGATACATTCCCCCACAGTATTCCAACCCTTTTGCCGCACCCTGGCAACTAGGACCCTGAACTGAGAGCTCGACCCTGGTTGATGTGGATTCCGGATCGCGGCCAGCATATGGTCAGCACATAGCCAGTGTTCCAACCGCCGATGCATTTCCCACCTTGGCCCACTGGACCAGCTACGCTGGTCGCGGCGGATCGGGACGGGCTGTTTGGTGGTGTTAGGCAGTAGGCTCAGTACGTACGGATTGGGACAGCACAGCACAAGACATCTCCGCTTCCTCTCTCACGGAGCCAGACCAGCCAGACCGTACCGGTCCATCTGGTGATTAGATCGTGATTCGAACCCACGGCGCGGCACGGTTGCAGACGGAATAGACAGCAAACGACGGATACAGACGGACTCGGATCAGACGGCAAATTTTCAGAAGATTCTCTCGGACTCGGAATCACTTCCTTCCCCAACCGCATCCTCGGATTCGTTGCCCAGCGTCACAGACGGTCTCGCACAGCTCACACTGGGCCCCAAGAAACCCCCTCGCAAAGGGCAATTCGGCTACACAGTGCTGTCATCATCTTCTTCGTCTATCTCGACCGTCTCCTCGCTATCCGCCGACTCCGACTTTTGGGATCAGCTACCAGGCCACAGCCGCGGCACTCCCCCAACATCTCCCCTCGTCGGCCCTTCCCCTCCTTTGATCACTCTCCCTCCCATCCTAGCCCTCGACTCCTCGGACGACGAAGATATGCCGTCCGACTTCTTTTACGGCGATAACCGCGACGACGACCCCGTCCCGGGAGACTACCTCAAAAGCACAATGAACAAGTTCAAAGAGGCCTCCTCGGACGACTTCAAGTGCGAACGCCTCGCGAATGGCTTCGCCACGGGCTCGTTTGCAGAAAAATGGTACGACAAACTCGATGTCGCCACCCAGGGGGATTGGAAGAAGCTCAAGGCGGTGTTTCTGAAGCAGTGGCCGGCGGAGACCGTGCCCGAGCTGAGCACGGAGCAGCACCGGGCGCGTTTGAGGGCGGAGAAGCTGAGGAAGGAGGACATCGGCAAGGTGGTGATCGTGCGGGGGATGGAGACGACGGGCCAGGCAGCATGGGCCAACCGGGTTCTGGCGCTCTCGATGCGCGCGGACGATCCCTCGGGCGCGATGATCCACGGGATCCGCGACGGGGATGCCCGCAATGATGCGGAAGCTCGTAACCGGCGCCTTCACCAGCTACAAGGCGTTCTGCGACGCCGTCAAGGCCGTGGACGACGACACCATCGGGACCGCCATGGAGGAGGAGACTCGACTCACCCAGGTGGAGAACGACACACGCCGATTGCGGGACGAGCTAGCGCTAGCTCGTCGCACCCCCGCTTCTCCGACTGCACCCCTTCGCGCAGCCTTCGGCGGATTCGCGCTCACCCGTGGAGGCGCGCCACGGGCCCCGGGCCCTCCTAACGCTCAAGGCGATCCCTTCGGCGGTGGCCCCGTGCGCGGCGCTGTCCCCGCTCGCGGTACCCGTGGCGGTGCAGCGGCGCGAGGCGGTGGCCAAGGCGGGGTCTTTCGCGCGAATCACCTGCGCATGGCCGATTTGACGAGGAACACGGCGGGGATGGTGCATCATGCCAGCACGCCCGCGGGTCAGACCGCCTACCAGCTCCAGGTGCAGGCGTGGGCGGCAGCGAATCCGACGAAGTACCAAGGTGGAGACGAGTACGCGCCATACCCGCTAACGCCCGGGACCGAGGCTGTAGGCACCGGGGAGTGTTTCGACTGCGGCGCACGCCACTTCAAGGACGCCCCCCACACCCGCGCTATCGTCGACGTCAAGGAGACATTCTACCGCCGCGTCACAAACCGCATCATTCGCGACGACCGCGACGCTACCAACATGGCCAATGCCGCGGGCCTCCCTGCTAACGTCCACCTCGTGCACGTCTCATGTTCATCCTCCTCCTCCGCACCTCCTGCCGCGCTCTCCTCCGCCTCTGCGCGCCGCCGTCGTCTCGAGGCGAAACACACCCAACTTTACCCGACGACGGCGCGGTTGGGGATCCGGGGCACAAAGGCCGTCAAATGCCGGATTGTCCAGCGTCGAATTCTCGAGAAGTTGGAGCTCTTTAGTCCATACCCACCTGAAGATCTGGCGTTACCCTACAATCACCAAGGCCATCGGCTCACTGCCATGCGCCTGAGAAGTGGATATACTCAGAATGATCGGTGGTTTGCCGGTTCCTACCACCAAGTTGTATGTTGTTCTCTTCCTTACATCTTCTATCTGTTGGCTGATTTATTCAAACGAACCAGTGCACAGGATGTCCTCGTTGCGTCACGAAGAAGAGGGTCTTTGTCCGTGTTGACCCTTTGCCTCACCATATCCTCGAACAACCTGAGCTCAAGGCACTTTTCGATGCCCGCACCGAGCTGTATCCGACTACTGGCGGCGCGACCACTGCTAGGTTCGAGTTCCTTTCTCTTTCTATTCTTTTCTTACCCTTGCTAACGTTTTCACTACCAGTGCTCCAATTGCTCCACATGTTACACTTCCAACGTCAGAATCATACTTTTTACTTGATTTTCCTTGTTACTGACCATGGCCATCAGTATTCCTACGGCTCCATCCCCCTCGCCCTCGCCCTCGCCTGCGCCCGCGCCCTCCCCTCCGGCCTCCCCCTCCCCGTTCCGGCGCCCTTGCCCGCTGATCCTGTGGCCAAGGAAGCGGAGCCCCCCATTCCTCCCCACACCCCGATGCGCCAAACACTCCACTTCCATTACGGAGGTTATGGTGGTGTTGATGCGCATTATTCCCCTGCGGGGGAAATTCTGGTTCCTGACTCCGACTCCAACGACCCCATTGGAGACCTCCAGTACCTGCCCACCGAGCCCATCGAAATCGCTCTCGACGTGTGCACACCTGTGCTTTTGATCGCCTGGTACCTGGTATGTTTCCTTGCCTCTCTCAAACTCAATGCATAATGGCTCACTATATTCTTGTAGAACACAGACACAAGCTGCACCAATACTATCTGTACGATGGTTTATCCTTGTGCTAAGGAGGACGAAAATCCTTTCACAGCCTGTATCATCGCCAACCTCGTCCTCCAGGACTTCCTCGACAGCCTGGAAGCCAGGGGTCTTCCTCATGGCTCTCAGATCCTGCGCTTCCTCGACGCCACCAGTCACTGGGTCCCTGCTTGCTGGGATGATGAGATCCCTATCTTTGGACGCAACCGGGTAATCTACATTAGAACTGTTGGCCTTGATGTTACTCCTCCTGACCATTTTGTTGAACTCTTCCCTTCCATTAGTGCCGAACTTTTCGCTCAATAGGCCTGTCTTACTTACCTTCTTATATTTCCCTCCTTACCTAAAAGTGTCATCGCTCACAAAAGAGGCTCTACTCTATGACCGGCAATATACCAAGCTATTACTTTCGCTTTTCACCTTACTTAGACATTGTTGCAAACCATTTTTTCTTTGAGCATGTACCCAATGAAACTGTCGAGTCAACGCCGAATAAAACTGTGGGGGATTGGTATCTAAGGTGGAAATCACCCCTAGGAAGCATCATTGGAGACCTATGATCGCCTTGAGCATGAGAAAAATTGGACCCAAAGACCAGGTGGCCATTGAGTTTGTTTGTTGATTTTGCGTGAGTCACGGTATCACTGTGGCGTGACATCAGTGTCGCTTGTGCCGATGAAACGTGAAGCGAGTACAGTTTACAGTGACCAGCGATGCAGGGACGAAAAAAAGTAGCCGAGTGCTCGAAAGAGCTCCAATACAACCAGAGAAACTTGGAAGCCACCCCACGCCAGCTTCCCAACCCAACCAAGAGCCAGAACCGAGGGACGATCCTCCGCCTATAAAAATAACACAAGTAAATTTCCTTCCATGCATGCATATACAGACTCATGATAATCACCACCAATTTAGAATGCTCAATTTCTGGAAGACTTTCGCAGTCATTTCGAGGAGCTGGGACATCTCTTGCTGGAATACGAGGCCGATGAATCTGCCGGCAGTTCCTGTCAATGCGGGCGGTCTGATAAAATTTCCAGCACCCAGTGCCATGATTGTACAGGATATCAAATGTCTTGTCAGGAATGTTTTGTGGAAGCGCACCGGCAAAATCCATTTCATTGGGCAGAAATCTGGGACATACTGCAGGGATTTTTCGTTCGACACGACATTTCAAAACTAGGACATGTGATCCAGCTTGGTCATAATGGGAGGCCCTGCCCATCGCCGTGCCGGGAACAGCTGTTCACGGTTGTTCACACTAATGGGATTCATTCGACACGCTTGGCCTTCTGTGGATGCCACGAGCTTCCACCGAATAAGGTCAAGCAACTGATGCGTTCACGACTCTTCCCTGCCACCACTCACGAGCCAGAAACTGCATTCACCATCAATATGCTCAAAGAATTCCAACTCCACAACTTGGAGTCCAAGAAGGCTGCTTATGATTATCTCGGTGCAATCCGCCGCCTGTCGGATAACTCCTTCACCGCTGATGTTGTGGTTCGTGTTCCAATCCGCCTTGCTCAGTGTTATTGAATGTGACAGACGGAGTCGTAGTATTGGATGGGCATCTCTTTCGGTACCTGAATAGCACGTTATTGTAACTCTTGAAAGTCAAAAGAGGCGACATCACCTCTCGGAAGTAGCCAGGGTTACGCTGAACAAAAGCCGGGACGAGTCGTCGTTGGCGATTGTTCGCAGAGCACTTCTTGCCATCGTCAAGGAGGTCTTGCACCATCAGATCTTCCACCGCCCGGATGACTTGATCGGCGGCTTGAGACCTTTCCACGCGTGCAAGGGCCTGTGGACGACCATTGGGAGTGCTTTCGTCGTCAGAGGTGGCCTTGAGGGAGAATAAGAGCTTGATGCCGTTGGAAACCTTGGCGTTCTTCAGGTAAGCCGCTCGAGATCCATGGAGCTGGAAAAGACGTCAGTCAAATATCATCAAAGCATCATTGAAAACGTACACGGATACGAGCTTGAGAAGCCTTGTTCCGCTCGGCATTGATTTCGTTGCCACCTGGTATCCGTATTTCCACCTTCCACCTATCGAACAGGTAGCGGTGTACGTAGTGATCGTATATGGCAATTAGGAGGTCAAATTCGTTGATAAAGCTCGTGTCCGGGCGGAGGAAGTCGTAATATGTGCCCGCCACACAAAAGCGAAAGGTGTCAATAGCAGCCATGCGCATGGCCATATTGTACATAGAATACGGGCTTTGAGTGAAGTCGACTGCCCATTTGGAGATGCCGAGTTTAGCTAGGTAAGCCTTGATGTGGAGAAGAGCGCCCTCTTCTAGCTGGAAGAATGCCCGTACTATGCGGCTTTTGCTGCGAATGCCCTCTTCGGCAGAGATACCGACCTTAATGAGTAGCATGAGTTTGTTTCAAGCGGCTAGGTAATGGTACAGACTAACCTTGACCTCGCTAGGGTTGATCACCGGACGACCAATTCGCCCGACTCTCTTCAACTCGGTAACGGTAAGGCCTTTATGCCGAAGCTCAAATTGCTGGACAACTTGTGGCATCGCCGAGATGGGAGCTTTGGTGGTGTCCAAGGCGTTGCTGAGAAAACACAAGTGCGTATTGAAGGTGACCTAGCCGCAGAGATTAGCCAATCCCAGAAGCATTGGAGAATATACTTTACCTTGAAGGAGTGAGCCTCGGGAGGGATATCACCTTTGAACATCTGATGCTCGGCAGGTTTTCTGGCCTTGGATGGCTCTGGGGAAGCAACTGGGCTGGACTGGGTGGCGGACTGAGCTTTTGTGCGATGAGCCTTGGAAGGAGTAGTCGGGGATGAAGTCGCCTTGGATGGAGTAGGCTGGACATGGGGGGCACGCGGCGTAGTATGGTCTTGTCCGGCGGTTGTACTTAGGGGCATACATTAGAGAACAAAGAAAGAGGCACACCACGACAACACACCCTTCAAGACGCTCAAGCCGAGCGACTGTGGTGGCAATCTGCGCAGCAAGCGCCTGGCTCTCGGCTCGTGCAGCGTCTCTTTGTGCCTGCACAGCCTGAAAATCGTCTCTGACAGACTCCTGGAACGCCTGCATCTCTTTCTGCACCTCTTGATTATACCCGAGGTGCATGTTGTTGAGCCTCTGTTCGAGCTCTTGATTAGCAGCCATCAACACCGCGATGTCCACGGGGGGCCGCTGGGAGCGAAGGAGTTGTCGTAGTAGGTGACTGGACCCTCGTGATAGGCAGCGTCAGAGTAGGCAACGTCGGTATAGCCCGTAGTGACTGAGTAGTTGACGTCATAGTAGCCACTCGGAGTGACTGGACCGGGAAGATGTCCATTCGAAGGGACAGCATTGTTGTAATCGTAGAATGCATCGACCGTGCTGTCGATAGCATGGATTGGGTTGGTCGAATCCATATTGGAGATGAGCCGGAAGCGGTGGATGTAGTTTCGTGTGCGAGAGGAAAATTATCTGTCCTCAAAGATGATTCTCCTTTTGAAGATTTGAAGGACAAAAGGACAAAAGGACAAAGAATACCTTTTAAAGAAAGTCGTTGAGCCGCCTTGATGTAGCTGCCAATATTTGAAACATGTTTTTGAATGTTCGTGACTCTGGCATTTGGAAACGAGATTGTGCATATCTTGTTGTCTTTCAGGAGAAATGAAGGTAGGTTGTCTTTCAACTTGGGCGGCATAATCATCAATTTTATCAACTCTCGGGATATCGGCGAATGGGGTGTCGACGATGGGGATCCCACGAACAGAGCGAGGATGATGGTTGGTCGAAGGTACATCAACATTGGGCTGCGGTTCAGGAGAAGAGTTGCTTGCAGAAATCAAGTCTGATGCATAGGAGCTCAGAGCTCGTTTTTTTATTTCATCCGGATTCAGACCACCTTCGACCCAGACTAACATGTGACAGTGCAGTGTTCCGCGTCCTTGCGCTTCGACACAACCATAGTACGCCTTCATAACACCAAGAATTCCACCTTCAAGATTTTTTCTCTCGGGATCGTATCCAAGGAGAGCAGAAATAAATGCTTTCATATATGCATTGAAGAAACGGGCAGCAACTATCGGATTTTTTTGCAACAAGTTCTGACTGGTTCCAATAGTCCGGGACATCACTCGACGACATGAAATCTAGGTCAATCTCTGAACCAGCCAAAAATTTGACGATAGGATTTAACACATCGGCAGGGTTGATTGTTTGTAAATAGAAACTTGGAAGTCCCTTCTCGATCATAAGTCCGTGACTCGAGCCGCCGATAAGCCTGGCACTGTAGCAGCTATGGCATTTACTTGCTTTAGAAGATTGAAAACTTTCCGCTCCTCATCGTCTTTTGGAGCCGTAGAATTACCATTTGCGACGCGTTGAGAGACTCTTTAAACGACTTCAGGGGACGCAGATGCGAATTGTGCTGCAACCGATGGAAAATTAGATTTCTTGACTTTGAGGGATGTATGCAAGAGCATCTCGCGACGTTGTGAAATGTTGAAGGCTGTGAATAGAAATGAGGGGTGTTCTTGAAACCGCCGGTCAGCCAAGTTGAGCAAATGTTCAACATGACGCTTTAAAGACAAGGTCACCGGGCGTTTAACATCTTTAGGACCACTGATTCCATAAGGAAACAAAGTGGGATAAATCATTGGGAATAGGAGGCCGTCCTTTTTAAATTCGTTCGCGGCATCACGGTCATGAGGGATTTGAATGTACCCACCGCCTTTTTTCTTGACATGGCGTAATGCAGCTGCTCGGAGTTCGTTCGAAGCAGCGTGACAATCAATATCGGCAATTACAACATTTTGAAAGGGAATATCACTGGATTTAGTTGGTTCCGTAGATTGGTCCGGTAATGGCGTAGAGTCGTATCGGGACGTGGAGCTTCATTGGCAGCATTTGGACGGACATGTTCAATTGAGAAAGGCAGGACTGGATAATCATATAATTTTATCTGGCAATTCGGCGCCACAGATTCTCAAGATCCGAATTCACCCGTTTTGGCTCCCATCGGCATCTCTTATCCTGAACACTGTCAAGGACGTCGCCTATCGCGTTCACTGCTGTATCACCCGGGCGCATCGTGGTGTCTGATTCCACATCTATCCCCGGATAGGCCATATACTGCGTTCAGGCCCTGAATAGCCGCAGCACGGCCTCGCCAAACATAGCCACACATGTTCGGCTAGTCGGCCGAGGCACGTGTGGCTAGGTGTGACTAAGCGACGATCGACAGCTCAAGGGGTACCCGCCGGAGAATGCCGAGGCACAGCCTCACAGGGAGGGGGGGGTCGCCGGACCCCTTATTTCACTTTTCGGACAAATGTACAGGATGGACTGAAAACACATTTAAGCACATTAAGAAAAAAATGGGTGAAATATAATATGAAAACTCCAGTGAGAACGAGAGCTAGAAAGCTCAGACAAGTTGGAAACCGTTGGTGACGGCTAACAGGGCCAAGTAGAGCCACTTTTTGCAGCCACTTTTTGAGCGATACAGGGTTGACTCAGATGATGATGAAGAGCCGGGCATGCTTATTCAAGTTTGTGGGGATCCAGATTGCTCGATGGAAGGTGATCTGCCGATGATACAATGTATGGGTCCAGGATGCAGCTCTCAAGTGAGTATTTTGATTGATATCTCGGAATTTGGAGGCTGACTAGACTATTCTTCAGTATCACCGCTGTTGCGCTGGGATACAAGAGTCCGAGACCGAGGATGCAGTCGAAGAGTGGTTCTGCGATGAGGATTGCCAGGTAAACGCTGGTAGGGGCAGAAAAAAAGCGCGGAGGCACTGAGGAGATGTCGACGTATACGTAGGATGTTGTTTATTGCACTGTGGCAAATGTGTTGGAGTGCGCGAGGAAGATAAAACAGGTGGCGGTGCCGATCAAAGCGGAATTACCCGATTAGGCGCTTACGTAACAGGGAGGGAGGGTCTGAGCCAGCCTTAATTCAGTTTTCCGACCTCGTGTAGCAAATTTCAAGGGTGGGTACCCCTTGCGACAGCTAGCATGAGCTGGACGTACCTGCCCACACCTCTGGCTTAGTGTTCGGTCCAGGTACCTGGCCAGCTTTGCCTACATCATATATCGATGGCCTAGCCATTCATAGCCAACCCTCTGCCCAATGACGAAACTTATTCAAAGAACAATCAAGGAAGCAAATAGGGCTGCACGCCGTGCCCGTCACGGGCACGGCCGTCGTTTCAACGGGTGTACAACGGGAACGGCCCGTCACCCAACGGTCCGTCGTGTGGGCTAACAAAATGTCTACGGCACGGGACGGCCGTCGACGGTGAACGGAAGTTGCCGGTTCAGCCGCGAGCGAAATTAGCCTATACCGACATCTCAAGGAGCATCTTACCATTTTATTCAGAGACAATACACAAACCCGGTCATTTTCATTGGAAAATATTGGGTACTTATCCTCTCGACATACCTTTTAGTAAGTTGAAGTTTGGCGGGCAATTCGCGCTGAAACACACCTTCAAAGATATTGGCGAGCAGTCCTGCACTTGATTGTGAGATAGATAAAACCTCTTCAACCTGGCGAGGTGCTTCTCTATTCTCTTCTTGAGGGAAGAACTGCATTCTGACCAGGAAAATGTGTTGAACAGGATATGGGGAAAGATATGTACTCAAGACTTGGGTTCACTTGAGAAGTAGGAATGCCGTCGTGCGTGATGCATATCAGTACAAATCACTGTAGAAAGTCAATTCAAGTGTATCACCCACGAGAAATGCTCGAAATATGTTGGAAATATGCGAGATTCGTCGGTTTGCTGTGCAAAAATCCGTCGCCCGTCGACCGCCATCGACGGCCGTGATTTCGACGGCCGTCGTCTTGAAAAGCCGTCCCGTTGCCGTCCCGTCTAAAACTTCCAGAACCCCTGACGGAACGGGTCGGCCACCCGTTGTACGGGACCCGTAGAACCGGCGCGACGGGCACGGCGTGCAGCCCTAGAAGCAAATAGTACGGTTAACGAAGTGGCTCTCAGCACTTCGAGGTATGGCGGATAATATCCAATTGGGTTTGATATCTCGGCTGCTGTGTCTCCGACTGTCTGTAGTGCTCGCTGGCTGACGTGACACGTCGTCGCAGTATACAAATCCATTATCCGGCAAGGTCTGTGCTCGTCCGACGGGTCCAGAGCGCGCGCTCACAGTTGTCGTGTAGGTTGCACTCTTGCTGCAAGGCCGGCAGGCAGGGAAGAAAACCAAGGGGCGCCCCTACCTGCACGCCGTCGTCACCGGCATCGAGTGGTACCCGCGGTAGTACCCGCCGCATGGGCCAGAAAAGGTGTCGCACAGGAATAAGGTCAAGCCTAGCATCAAGGTGCGTTGGGTTACGGTGGGCTTACCGGTCGCCGAGGCGCAGGCGATCAACTACTATGCATCTGTTCCGGAAACGGTACGCACTCGAGCTGGAGGGGCTGAAGGGCTCTGTCGCGGCGGACACGTTCAAGGAGCCGACGCAGCCGGAGGACGCGAAGAAGACGATAAAAACGCTGTTGGACTACCGCTACACTGCGGGTAAGAACAGGTTGTTCTTCATGCCTCTGCGGGTCAGCCGTCCTTGCGCTGTGCTGTCTCGATACTCACCGCTTGCAGGTCTGAACGATTCGCTGCCTGTCGAATGAGCCTGTAAGGTTCATGATTATGCATTGCTGTCTACAGACCTCTGTTGCCAGAGTATCTAAGCTTTTGTTCCCGCATTGTGCCTGTCCTGCACGTAAGACAACGTGGGCAGTGTGGTTCAGCGTGTAAGGAATGAGCAGGTGTTGATACATTGATGGCTGTATTTCCCCCTCTCCCCATGCTCCACTCCCACCCGTTTCCCCACATCCGCACCCAGCTCTCCACCACTTGCGCGACAGTACAAGCCGCTGCCCAGCGACATCTACGACACGTTCATGTAACCTCATCGGTTATTCGAACGTTCTTTCGCCCCGCTGCAAAATTTGACTTGACTCAGACTATTTCCATCTGCCTTATCATGGATACAGAGGTTTCAATCGCATCTATTCCCTTAGCAATGAATTCAGGGACAATCGCGCATCTGGTTAGTATCATATGCAGCCCCAATGACAGCCAGGTATGTGAGTCGATGGTTCAATACTGGTATAATGAATGCCGTTTCCATTTTAGCTGTTTCTCAAATGCCTGCATTGTGTGGGAGCAGATGGTTCGATAGTGGTATGATTGCCTTTCCATTAACCACTTTACCTCGTGCTGAACACTTGAAAGGCGAGTTGGGATTAAATTCAGGGACAATGGCGCATCTGGGAGTATCATACGCACAGCAAGGTATGTTAGTCGATGGTCAATACTGGTATAATGAATGCCGTTTCCATTTAACCATTTTTCGAATGCGTGCATTGCGTGGGAGCGGACGGTTCGATAGTGATATAATGACTGCTTTTTCATTTAACCACTTTTCCTCGCGCTGAACACTTAAAAGGCGAGTGGGGATGCAGCGAATGCCTCCAACTTGAAATGTCGAACCAAAATCCCTATAATATGCGTGGACGGCCGATATCCCGTGGTGTGTGGTGCTTCGTCGGCTTTTGGTTTTCGTTGCATTGATATCCTTGTATTTTTAGCTGCGTCTCATGGACGAGAACCATCTGGCTTAGCTGCGCGAGGCAAAGTATCGTCCCGTGGCGCACAATATGGCATGGGAATGCGGGGTCAAGAGACCGCACCAGGACTTGCCGCTGGGTACGTAGTGTTGTTCCCTCGACAGAAGATCTTTTTTTCATAGTCGTTCCAACTGGTTAGACCGTCAGGATCCGCGAATCAGCCCAGATCTCGTCCTATCCCCCTTGCCTTAAACCCACCCGGCCCGTCGTCGGACGACTCGTCCGATTCTGGCCCAGACACTGAAGAGCTCCATGTTAAACCTTACATCCGGTGTCTTCTCCTCTTGGTCGCATTCCTGCACACTAAACATCATTTATCTTTCCGGGCCTGCGCACTGATCCTTACTGCGCTGGCCTTCATTTTTACGACCATCCCGGGCAACTTGCTGGGAGGCCAGGAGCTTCCCCTAACTCTTACTACGATCTTTGCGCGCCTGGACTTGCGCGACCGGTTCACCGTTCATCCTGTCTGCCACCTCTGCCATAAGATCTTCCCTTCGGATGACAACTCAGCCATGTGTCCAGATTGTAAAGAGAAACTCTATCGGCCACAGACTCGCCAACTTTTCCAGCGCCTTTTTGTTGCAGAACAGATCGGTGACGGCGAGGACAATTTGGCTTATAGCTCTACCCGCACACCACATCAGGTTGCACCGATACAGCCATTGTCTGACGGGCTCCAACATTTCTTTTCGCGTCCTGGCATGATTGCTGCGGTGAATGCGTGGAAAACTCGTCGCACGGTGCCCGGGGAGTTGAAGTCTATGCAAGACGGTGAAGTCTGGAAGACCATCAAGGGCCCCGACAATACCTCGTTCTTTTTTGGTCGAAGTTCCGACGGGGAGATACGCCTGGGGGTAACTCTGAGTTTAGACTGGTGAGCAACATCGAATTTCTCTGTCTAATTCTTGCTCTTCTCAACCAGCACTCAGGTTCGGCAAAAAGACAAGCAGTTACGGACCTAGTCACTCTTCTGGCGCAATGTCATTTTGTGTTCAAAACCTCACAAATGAATTAAAGTTGGTTCCTGTGCTGGTTGGCAATAACCTACTTGACGGCCATCTCAGGTATCAAGCCGACAACTTGATTCTCAATGCAATGATGCCGGGTCCAACCGAGCCGACATCGTCACAACTTCAAAATTATCTCGAGGTGGTCGTTGATAATCTTCTGATGCTGTACAACGATGGAATGGTGGTTCAGACACCTGAATATCCAAACGGTACCCACCATAATCAAAGCCGTAAATCTCTGAACTCATGTAACTCAGGCATTCGTGTTCGTGTTGCGTTGGTCGCAATTATCGCCGATCATCCGGCAATGTGCAAATTGTGCGGCTTCGCTGATCACAGTCACAATGCAGCTCCTTGCACTAAATGTCGTGTCCCACACAGCAAAATGTTCTCCACAAAGTCACTGCAGAACAGTCCGTTTAAGAATTCTACCCATTTTATAATAATCCTGATAGTCATTTCCAGAGTATCCACCCCGCGATGGGAAGACACACCGTGAACTGAGTCGCAAATACAAACAACTCTCAACTGATGAAGATCGTGACATGTTCTTCACAAAATATGGAGTACGATGGACGGAACTGTCCCGTCTCGAATACTTTGATATAGTGAAGTGGACGGTTGTCGATCCAATGCACAACCTTCTTCTAGGTGCATTTCACATTCTGTCTAATTTTGCGTATTGAGCCTGTGGTCAGGAATTGCGAAAACCCAGTGGTACACGCAGTGGATAAAGACTGGCGCCCTCCGAGCCGATACTACAACCAAATTCCGGGAACTTCACCTCATTCATGAGTTCCTGGAGACCGTGTGTTCTGTGCTTTTCTTCACACGCAATTTACTCACATCGATATCGTTCTACCTAGTTCGAATCACCACTCTGGGCTGGACGACTTCCCCTCAGGGTGGGTGAGCCTGCTGGAGGATCCCTGACTGCCGATGAATACAAGTTCGCGGTTACTGCTCCGTGGGCAATCATGGTAAATACTTCATTTTCCCCTGGTCTCCTCTAATGTGATTGGTTTTTCAGATTCCCATTGTATGGGATCACGCACTGCCCTTGGCCGACCGAGATTATGAAAAAGCCTCGAAGGCCTATGAGAAAAAGAAGGCAGCGTGGAAGAACGAAATGCAACGATGTTCTGACGATGAAGATGCGCCCCCAGAGCCCCAACCACCAGCGAGACGCATGCAGCAAGGAGAAGATACCAATTTTCTGTGCTTTGTGACTGCTCTGAAGATTATGGTTGGAAGTGCGATACGCGTCAACGGTGGACTACCACGGGCACGTAATTTGCTTGAGCAATATCTTTTAGGGTTCTTGAAGGTATATTTGCATGTGCATGCGCCGATTGCAATCTTACCCATCACCAGTTATATGGTGCGGATTCCATGAAACCGAACCATCACTGGGCGGTTCACATCCCTGACGAAATTATGGACTTCGGGCCTATGTATTCATTTTGGGCTTTTTTAACGGAACGCTTAAACAAGATACTGAAGAACATGAATAGCAACAACTGGACAGGGGGCCGCCTTGAGGTATCGATGATGCGGGAGTTCCATCGAAATGCCGGGCTCGACGCGGTGGTAATCAATTTTGTATCAGTACATATTTATGCTCACGTGTTGACAGCTTAACACGACTTTATCCAACACCAATACTCGAGGTTTTGAGCACAGGTTCATCCTCAATATGATGGGCCACGGTGGGACAGAGGCTTTGGGAACCATCCAGGATGCTGCACGAGACGGTATGAATTCTTGCTCTACAATTGACCATTCTTAATCAATATTAACCAGAACAAACCTTCACCCGCGTGAGAGCTGGAATCAAGGCCGACGTGGCAGAAAAAGCGTCTGAGTACATCCGGCTTGGGTTGTTTCGGTATTATAACAAGTACGAAGCCAAAGTTCACTATAACACCCCAGGAGTTGGAACACATCAATTGGCGACGTTCATCACAACCTACAACTTTGCTTTGCTGGACGGTCGCAGAATCACACCGACTTCTAGATCTTCACGGAACTCTGCAGGATCATCCATCATTCAGGCTAGAATTCGAGACAAGGGCTATGCTGGGGAGATCCGAAGTATATTTACACACCACCAAGATGGTGTTGAAAATTCTTCTGGCACAATATTGGCGGCTATTGAGTGGATGAAACGCTCAGATTTTACCCCTCTGGAGTCTCCTCGATTCTTGTGGGACGATTAGTGAGTTATATTCTCAGTGCAGACAGCCAGATCTGACGTGCAAGGTAGCCCGGAGCTTGGTATTGAAACATGGGTGTTGGACGAATATATTGATCCCAAAGCCAGTGATCTGCCCATAATAATGCCTCTGAGCGACGTGCACTGTCAGCTCTCGCGGGGTCGGCTTGAACATGTTGTTCCCCCCCTGTGGATCACAGCAACGATGGACCGAGTGGGTTGAATATTTTCACCAACAATCAAACTTGCTGATCTCGACTAGTTCCCGACGTCTTTGAACGCATATGGATTTGGTGATTTAACCGCAGGAGATTCATAACCATACTGGAGCTGAAGTAACTTGTACCGTAACAGAAAGGATAGGTTGTGCGATAGAACGAAGTGTAGGCTAGAATTGATCTGTATTTTGAGTGGTATCTGGAGAACTGAATGGTTAATGCGAGAGAACGAATCTGAGTACGTAGAATGAATTAGGAAGCTGCTGCAACGTGCGGATCAGATAAAAAAAGCAACTCGTTCAGGTCACGATCGGCTAGACCCGTGGTTGAGTTTGTGCCATCCGCATTCGAGTTTTCAACCGGATCTCCCCCATGCACATCTTCTCCAGTAACCTCGACCTCCTCGAATCCCGCGGGGTTCTCAAAAGTTCCCCAACCAACAAGGAGTGGGACATTTTCGGGATCGCATCGCGCTTGCTCAAGCCATCCATCTGCAATGCCGAAGTTGTACGGGGCAACAGCGGGAATGCGTCGACAACGACGCCCAGTATTCCGGACACGTACAAAGACTATCTTGTTCTTGTCGCGTTTTGATTGTGAGTCCGAATAGATTTGATGCAGCCGGTGGAACATTTTTGACATCTGGAAACTTTAGCTCGCATGCACCGGGCCAGCGGACGGAAATACCTTATCGGCGCGCCAATCCGGAGTAACGACTTCCAAAATTTCGAGCTTGTCGAGTGCGGCCTGTGAGAGATTGATAAATCCAGCCGACTTCGCCATCTCCGCCTTCCACGCTGCCGTGCTCTCGTACGTATCGTCGTCGGAATCGGGCTCGGAGACCTCATCGGACATATGTTCTTCAAAAACCAACTCTGTGACGACGGCGGGGTCAAGATTTTCATCTTCAGCATACACTGGGACAGCGCTTCTGCGCTGGATCGCTTTCTGTAGTTATTGGACAGATAATGAGCACAAATTAAGAAGAAAACAAGACGGACAAACATTAACTCGTCGTTGGGTCCGGCGATCGTTCCGCTTTTTGAGATTATTCCTGGTCTTTGCTTCGGCGTCGACTTGCGCCTTCCATCCTGGTTTGAGGTTACGAAATGCTATCTTCGCCATGTCGTGCAGGAGATCTCTATCCCAACGTCCGTTAACTTTACGAGCGGCCGTGGGCCAATTGGAACGGCGCTGTATCGATTCAGATGCCATCGCCAGATATGTAATAAATAAAACTTACCTGAAGGTCGGTATATGCTCGTTCAGTTACGATGGTGAAAATATGTTGGTTTCGCGGATCGGTAACATCGGATGCAAAAACAGGGGTGAGGTAAACCTCCTCGGTGATCTCGTTCACGCGACGTTCAGTTGGGTCGGGCCAAAGATCTTTTGAACCGACACCACAGACGTCGCGAAGGGTTTTGGAGACGAAGGTCTTGCATTTTAATTAAGAATAGTGTAGCGATGTTTATTGCTAACGACGTACTTGTATTGCCCTTCGAGCTGCCTTGAGCTCGGGCGTTGTGCAGTCTTTCGTTCTCAAATAGACCGCAGGCGTTCCCGGGCTTGGAGTATCGGAGTCGACGTCTGATTCATCGGATTCGCGGGGTGCAGTCGGGACGGACACTTGCTGGTTGCGATTGGCGATAGACCCGCTTTTCTTCCTGGACTTACCGCGTGACGCGAACTGCCCCCGGACAGATGTACTGGACGCGGTGACAGCTGATACCGGCTCGGAAGTGGCTAGAGCAAGCTGCGCCTTCAACGCGGTATTTTGCACAGTCAGGTTCTCGAGCATCGCCACAAGATCTGGACCATGATCCGCGGGTGGACCTTGCGAGCGGTATGGGTGTTGTACGGGGTAGTTGTAGCTGTGCGAGCGAACGTCGGCATTGTGCTCTTCGGCAATCGTTAAGAAGTTGGTTGATCTGGAACGCTGGTCGCGTGGATGCACGACATCGCGATGCGCGAAGGTATTGAATGAAGCTGAACGGTTGGGATATTGGGCACTAAGTAGTCGTTGGATCGTAAGCACAACACATTAAAGCCTGAGATCACACAAAGACGCACGGGGGTGGAGGTCCGCGACCTATCTGAGGCAGTCTATTACTCCGACCCACTCCGATTGCACCGCTCGGTCTGGTACGTGTTGGCGGAGGAGGGACCCGCCAATCCTCTGGGGCACCCGGTCCATGGTCAGGCCAGTCGCGATATCTAGTCAGCCATCAGTACCAATCGATTCGATTCCCAGTAAATGTGTACTCCTCGGCGTGGTCCGGGGGGCGTTGAGAGCCGTAGTCGTCGAGATACAGCTGACTGGGAGGGTCCGTGTATTCGGAGTCACCGTACATCTCTCAGTGGCTCAAGATGGGGTGAGAGGAAGGTGGGACGAGGAAAAATTGCGGCTCTGCAATGCGCCAGGGTAAGATCGGCGGAAAAGTTTAATTATGATAGCAGGCGGCGGCATCAAAGACTAAAGTTTGTACAGCAACAGAAATAGTTAAGTGCCAGAGTGAGCGCATTTGAGACAGCTGGCTAGGAAGTTCAAGGCTAGCCATGGTGTAGCGACGTGAGCTAGGCACAGGGAGGTGGCGAGGTTTCGGCGGGCGGGCTAGCGAAGGTGCGGCTATAGCGGCTCGTGATGATGTGGCGACACCTAATCAGGTTGTGGCTATGCGACCCTAGCCACGCGACCATCAACACCTAGTCTATACATAGCGACAAATAGCATCACATAGCCGAACCCGCGGCTAAATACTCGCTGAACGCAGTGAGCTAGATCTATCCCGGTCTTTCAGATTTTACGCGCGGATTATATTTGTCTATGATACATTAAATTGCAATATATTACCAAATCGACTGGTACGCATACATACTGGCCCAGTTATTAACGAAGAACGACGTACACCTATCTAACACATTATCTTTCGTCCATTCCTGATTGACATCGGCACGGCCGAAGTTGGGAAATAGCTGGCAGGTCTGTCGGATGTCCGTGAGGGGGATTATCGAGGCGTGTAAAAAGCCATTGACACGCCGAGGAGGGACGGAAATTGAGTACATCTCGTGATTGACTTCGTATTTGGATTTAAATGTGGAAAACCACTCAACATAGGCGAGGCAAGCGGTAGGCCAGGACGCCGGTGGTGCAGAAGTATCATCCAGCTTCTCGGGGAGTCGAAACAAGACTCTGACGCGGCCCAGACGTGTCCCTGAATTTAATTGTTAGCTCATCGCCACGGTCAATAATAGAAAATGGCTTGCCGGAGAGCCCGGTCGCTTCTGCAGTTGAATTAGTGCGTACTATAACGGTGTCAAAGCGTGGAGGGGTGGTGCGGTCGGCGGATTGTGGGCGTGCAAGGACAGTTTGGAAGTCATCGGGATTATTTTCGTCGGGGCCCGCCCCGGGATCAAGGGAATTCGGCTCGAACTTGAAGTTGTGATAGACGTCAAGCCGTGAGAAAGGGAGAGCGGCGACGCGTAGTTGAGCCGCTGGTATCGAGGTATGATTCAGGAACTCCTTCAGGGTATGAATAAACGAGTCGGTGTGATGATGAAGCTCGATGGAAGTAAGGAGCTGCCGTGGGGACTGTGGCTTTTTAGCAAGTTGAATGGCTTGTCCCGTAAAGGTGCGGACGACGGGCGCCCGGATCGGATTCCGCTTCGAGTCCAACCAGGTGAGATAGGTAGAGAAAGAGGAGACCTTCTCCTGCCGTCCGAGCCACGTAATCATCTGGGGGAAAGCGTCGCGGTGATCGGATGCCTGCCACCCATCTTTGGCGAAATCGATGTGAAGTCGTTCGAACATTTCGGTGTTGTAGTTGTCTGTCGTTCCGAAGTACTCGATAGATTCGACATAATGTAGAAGTGAATGGAATTTAGGGATGTTGAAGTCCTTGCGGACGGTGGAGGTGATGAAGTAGTCGCGGTCTGCGTGATACACATCAAGCGCTGCGTGCATAGAAGATAAGGTTCCGTCGTCGTGAGTGCTGTATTGAGAAAGATAAATGAAGTCTAGAATCGCGCGACAGGCTCTAATGCCTTTCGCAGGGAGTTTTCCGACAAGACATCCGAGAAGAATGCGGGCCATCGCTTTGCGCTCTCCTCCGGAGATCTGAGATAATAGTGAGATGCCCTTGTCGAAGTGTCGTACACCGAATGCAGGGGGAAGTGAGCGAATGCGGGCGTCGAGCTCAGCCTCGGTCATGAGAGTTTGGCACCAGCCGACAAGATGTTTAAAAACACCTTGATAAAGTTGGTGTAGTACGTCGGGTGTGAGGGAGAGGGAAATATTGGTGAGGGGGAAGCCCTCCCAGAAGGGGCGGTGGATCCCAGCCACCTCGTTGTCCATGCAGTGGTCGTGGAATTTATTTTCAGTTCCGGAAGTTTCACCCTCGCGGATAACACCAAGCGTCCACGCCGGCGTTCGGGGAGCCGCGGATGTTGGGTCCTGCAGGTCGTTGGCGCTGCACTGGCACTTGGGGCACGTCCCATATTTGCTGCACCCGACCAAACACTGCTCGGGGTAATCGGCGACATAGGAGGCCAGGATCGGGAATACCAAACGAACTTGACCATCACCCCCGACGACCTCCATCCCTTGATTTCCGGCAGCGATCAAAGGCTGCAGGATGATGCGCATGGACGCATGGAAGAGCTTCTGGTTGCGCATTTTAACGCTCTGCTGTGACAGCTGTTTCCGAATAATCTTGTCGACAGAGAGATACCCGATGAGAATGCACGCGCTCTGGGACGGCTTGCGACGCAGGGCCTTCGGGATGTTGCCCAGTGTCAAATAGACGGGATACGCTGACTTTCCGCCCGAAAACTGGGTAAGTTGTGTCTTATCCGTTGCGATGATCACCGGAGCAAGAGCGGCGCCGACGGGAAGTTTACTCTGTTCAAAATCAGTAAACAGCATTAAGGCGAAGCAAAAGATGTACCTGAACAGCGGTCCACCATTTTCCCGTCCACATCTCGTTGTAAACACAATTATTGCGTTTCTCATCGGAGAAGACTTTCGTCGGAACATAAACAATGTCTTTGGCGTGGGCCGGATCGCTGAGAAGAGAGTGAATCGCTGCCAGGGGATCTCGGTACCGGATAATATATTTCTCGCCTGGACGGTCCGGGAAGGACAATGTTTTCGACGTCCACGATTCGGCACGATCTGGTATGCTATCAACGATTTGGTGCAGGCCGCGTATGTTGGTGTATGACAGCCCAAGTTTCTCGCGAACCTGTACAACGATGAGATTAAATTCCCAAATCAATTAACAAATTCAACGTACTCCGGGAATGAGCAGCAGACGATCAAACGCTTTATGGCCGGGGCCATCCTTGATAACCCACTCCGCTATCCGCCAATCCAGCTCGGATGCAAATGGAGCAAAGGGGGAAGGTGAATCAGATCCATCCATTTCGATATCGCCGTCGGGATCAAGTGCTAAACCGAATGAGCGTTTCCATTTTGCATGCAGATTGTCGTTGATCTGAATCACCCGACCGGCTGTAGGGTGGGAGTCAACAATGCGGCTGAGGTCGTCATCGGTTAAATGTCGGCTGCTGCTTTGCGGTGTCGAAGATGGGCCTGCTTGATTGGGATCGGCAGGTATAAATAAAAAAATGTCGTCGTCCCAGTCCTCGATGACTTCCTCTGCAGGGATTTCTGCGGCGACTACAGGATCTGCCGGAACATCGTCTGGAGGAGGGAGGTCTGGGGAGGGACTCCTCATAGTACGGCGTCGGCCCTCGGGATTTTTCCCCTTTCGGTACCACGCACAACTTTTGGATTGTTTAAGATGAGCCTGTGTGCCTGCTCTGGTCTTGAATTCACGTCCACAGGCGGGGCAGTAGAGGTCGTCGGCTGCATAATTGTTCATGCTGGGAGAGCAGGATTGCTGGCTTGTCGATGTTCGAGTCGTAGATCAAAATTTCTCAAGTCGCAGATCAGCATTATTCAGGAACACAGTCCGGGTAATGACATCATTCACAGCAGACATGTCCCACATGTCTGCGTGAATGAGCTCATTACCTGCATACCTGGGACAGCACATCTGCATCTAAACAGCAGCCCATAGGCATTTCTAGCTCTCTCAGTTCACTTCCATTCACAGGCAGTTGCGGAGGCCCGGGGATTTTTGACCGCTTTTACTCAAACGTGCACGTGGCTGTAGGATCATGGGTCGCCGCAATTGGGTGCGTAGCCAGTTAGCGAGAGGCGAGCCCAGCCGCTCATTCAGTCAGGTGGCCAACAATGGCCGCCTGCAACTCAGGCTGTCAGTCTCACCATCAATATCAACCAACATCAAAGTGCGTCTCCATCTTCTTCTCTTTTCCCATCCCACATTCTTTCTTTCCCCGTTCCCCGTTCCCCGTTGATCTCTCCTAATTATGGCTCCGAAGCCCGCCCCCAAGGCAAAACCCAAACCAGCCGCACCGGCCAAACAGTCTGAGCTGCAAAAACTGATCAAGAAGCAAAAGGCTCTCAGACATTCCCAGCGACTACCCAGCACTGACTGAGCATTTTGCGAAGGGAATGAAGTGGGAAACAGCCGGCCAAAACATTGATTAAAAGGGTCCGTTGAACCCAAGTTGAACCGTAGCTGACGAGCTCTGCTCACTCAAAGCTTGCGGTCATGCCTCATCCGTCTTAAAAATGGCATTCCGTGTGCATGCCACGGCGCTGATCTCCACATGCGCTGCCTAGCCGAAATTTTGATTTTCTGCGTCATTTGCCGGCAATTTTGTGACATGTTTTGAAGGTTCGAACATCCTCCAAAATACCTGTGACATCCCAAAAAAAATCGTAGAAAAAGAGCCCTGTGACCTGCTCCATCTGTCCTTCGGCTTCGCGTGGTTCCACAAGATCGACGAGCAGCCCGAGACGAATGCAAAGGTTCTATTTGAACACACTTATGGCTTTTAAAAAAAGATCTACGACAACGAGGAGGCAGCTAACGCGCAGACGAATACTTCCGAGCCACGCAAGTCTTGCCCCAGGAAAACCACCACCTTCCTCGACGATGTTTGCATGGCCGATGTCGCTGAGAACTTCGTTGCGCCTGTTAGCGAGTTGGAGCGCTTCTACAGTGCTTATATTATGTATGGTCGGGGTTTGGCCAATGCCCCGCTGGCATGGTGGAAGGTAAATCCATTAAATAATGAGGCATTCT
This sequence comes from Mycena sp. CBHHK59/15, assembly GCA_029204085.1. Taxonomy (NCBI): domain Eukaryota; kingdom Fungi; phylum Basidiomycota; class Agaricomycetes; order Agaricales; family Mycenaceae; genus Mycena; species Mycena sp. CBHHK59/15. The sequence goes on along the minus strand of JARGXW010000180.1, from coordinate 145,430 downwards.
TCAGCTGATTCAATATTTGACAGGCGCAACCTATAGAGTGGCCCCGAGTCATCACTCTTTCCCGCATTTTGGCCAATTATCACCAAAAATCAGATTTTGAGTGGGATTCATCGCGCCCACCGCCAATGGATACAGTATAGTGCCCCTCCTTGGATCACCACTTTGATATTTCATCCCTAGGGCTTGTTTTTGGACACAATAAATTCTGAATTTAATTGGAGACATATTAGAGCATGTATTGAGTTATTCTGCACTTAGACTTTGAGGATATTAGCAGTGCTATGCTACGAGAAAGGGATATGCATTTTTTGATGGCAAAAATGTCGCAGTTCCGTTCCTTGGATCACTCCACTTTCTCTGCCATTGCCCAGTCTTGTGCCCCTTTTAAACCCATTTTTGGGACATATGGAGCCCAAGAACTTATTCAGAGGCTCTTGTGCACAATTGAAGTCCGCACAAGCACTCTGGGAGCCACAGTGCATTGGGGCTCTGCCTGCCAAATATGGTAATTTTCGCTTGTCATCCCTTGCACAAATTCTCCAAGCCCAGGCTTTGGTCCGATGGCCTAGATCTCTTGGAGTAAATCATAGCTGGTATGGCCATCTATCGTAAAAAATATTGTTTCGGCCAGAGCCTCCCCAAATGGTCGCAAAATGGACGAAAGGGAAAGTCACTGATGGTGGGATCAAGGATTGATTTGTCCAAAAACACGTCGTTTGGGAGCCTCGGTGAGCCTCCTTACTCAAAATTAATTCAAGGCATGCAGGAAGTATACATGAATAGGAATACCAAAGGGTTTGACCCCAGGATGGATATATGTGCCGCAAAAAATGAATGATCCATCGATGGGTCATGATCCAAGGAGCGGCACTATACTGTAGCCCTTGAAATTCTGAGCAAGACTGTCTGTTCAAATTTGCCCTTCACCACGCTCGTTTTCGCATTCCATCCCACCGTCCTTACCTTGACTTTTGCTCAATGTCGCGCCGCCCAAAGGTTGGCGAGTCTTTCGATTTCGGTATGCACGCCAGATCAGTATCAAATAGTCTTCAAGTTCTGACCCCATCTTCAAGCCGCAGGAAGGACTGCCACAAGAAGCAGCAGTGGGAAAACTGGCAAAGATCTGAATGAGGAGCCCACAAACGAGGCTCCCAGGGCACGACGTATGTTCGGCGGTTGCTTCCGGTCCATCGTCGTGGCTTTTACTCATGATTGTTGCAGCCGCCCGCACAGCCAAAACTACGGCTAAATCGAAAGCAGGTCAGTCTAACGGCCCATGTATAAAATATATACTTACATCTGTGACAGTTTGGAAAGGTGCGGCGCCGACGGGACCCAAGCCTAAAGATCCAGAATACTCCGAGTCGGGTGGAGCCAGGAAGCGCGCTGCATCTGCATCCAGCGCTAAAGAATCTTCCAAGCCCAAGGCACCCAGGAAGAATCCCAAAGGTGTCTTTATTCATTACTTACCTCATTCCTGCCATCTCAAGACCTGCAGAACCTTCCGACCACTCCGATGACGAGATGGATGTTGCCGTCAAGAAAAACAGAGTCACCTGTACGTCTCATATTTGATCCTAGTATCCGGCTGATCGAAGGATTATAACAGGGAGAGTTCGTGATTCACCCGAGGAGGACGCCGACACAAAGCCTCAAAAGAAATCTCAACTTCTCAAGCTCATGCGAGCTCCGATTCATTTGCCGGTGATCGTGATGACGCAGACTCCAACGCAGAGGACGGTCACCAACAAGGTTACCAGGGCACACTGGTAACCCTACGTATACTCTATATATCTGCGCCAGACCAACTTCAGAGACGTTGCACCACAGGTGAGTATCCTTTAAATTTTCAAGCTGGCACTTGGTGATTCAGAATAGAACTGACGTACCATCCAGATTCTGAAAGCTGACCATCGCATCATGGTGGGATCAGCTCAATAATCTCGATGGCTTGTTACAGGTCGACGAGGACCTGCCTGACGACACCGAGGACGTTGTCGACAATGTTGTGGTTGGAGCAAAACGAAAGGCAATCGCTTTCTTGACCATAGAACAGGAAAATGCCGAAGATGTGGCCTTTCAGGGTCTACAACCACGGACCCCCTGATGGGAAGCTTATGAAGCTTCAAGTTGTGCCGCAAGATGAGGTTTGATTGTGCCGCGGATTCGATATTTGTAGCTGATTCAGCTCACATATAATCCCATACCAATTTCTGAAGGTTTTCTTTCAGTCTTTAAATTTGGATGACTGGGAGGATTCTGCCGATTATCTCAGATGCAGCCCCACTTTTTATGGCCACCCAAGATACGACGCAGTTATCATGAAAACTGTCGGTGGTACCATGTTTGCAAAACTGATCTTTGACCTATGGTTTAAACTCATATTCCTGAAATCAGTCAAGCTTCAGGTCACCATTTTATTTGAGGCAATTCGAAAGCGCCAATGTACATGCCCCCGTCGCCTATTCTTCCTCTGGTCGTCTCTGACTCTTCCGCCACTTTACAGAAGGAGGTCATCAGCCTCCGAGTATGAGTTAGAACGTGTGTGCATACCTTCTTAATCCGTGCGATGCATACATCTGCCGCCGTTAACGCGAGAGTCTCTCTGTTATTGCTCTCTAGCCTCCTGATCTCGGCCACCCCAATGTAACGTTTTAGTTTATAACATGTTGGGGTCACTTTGGTCAGGGTCGCCGTTCCCAGCAGCTGGCATTTGGCATTTGAGTAAGTGAAAGGTGACTGCAGAAGTACGCATACCATTACAAGCTGTTCGGCGGTCGAGAGGTTCTTGAGCTCTTTTACTATCCGTTTTATGCACTGGTTCCTTGTGCCATTGGTCGCTTTGAGGTAGCGTCGGAGGCCCTTGACAGGAACAAGGGCAATCAACTGTTGATGGCAAATAATGTAAGTACGAGGTTCCCCGGTGCACAATCAAAGTTCAGACCCGGAGCAAAGGGTGGGGTGCGGCTTTTGATCTGGCTGGCATCTCTATTTAATTTAAGACTCTGGGACCTGCCAAAGTACTATGTATTTCGAAGATACAAAGACTCCCATTTATAAATCATTTCTGCATAAACCGGTAGCCGATTTCCGACCATCATTTTGTTATCGAATCGGTTCCTTCCCTTTCTCCAGCTCTCTATTAGTCTATTTGTTCAATGTCACGGTAGCCATCATGCGTCACATGTGCGGCACCACTATTTTGCGCTGGGAGATAGCAAGACCGATGATTATGGCTTAGGAGGTCGGATCCGGATTTTCGCCCTGGTGAAAATTTTGTCCGAATTTCGGATCTGGTGAGCTTTGTCTGAGTTCGAACCCGCCTGGTGTCAACACTTTTTGAATGAACAGGTTTAAACAGTCCACTGTAGAAGTATGGGTTGTTCACGGGATGGAACAGTGAGAGGCTGGTCGTGCGTGTGCCTGTAAAACAGCCGTAGAACGGAATATCAGTGATATGCTTGGGACTCGATACTCAATGCTCGTATTCTGGAATGGCTTCGGCAGATAAATGCCCATCTTCCCGACGCCCAAAAGAAGATTGGCTTAGAGCAGGTGATGGCATGGGTGGGAGATCAACTTACGGTTGACCGTCTGCGCAATTTATTTCGATTCCGAGCCGAAGACGATAACTCATTTGAACGACTCGACTGGCTTGTTATTCCACCAGGATGGTTGCACATTCAAATGGCCTTTGCCAATTCCATCCACAAACAGCACTTGGGTATGGGAAAGGGCAGGGGGCTCAGCGCGGCATTTGATGTGCTGAATCGCAAGGGTCTCCAGTCCTCTGCGACTCAGGGACCTTGTTTCCATGATCTCAACGAGACGTTGCACATAATCACTGAAGCTCAGATCCGTGAAGTCTTGTTGGAGGTAAGCAAGGTCAAAAATCTCAAAGAGCTTCGCAGCAAGATGCCCGAAGAACTGTATGACTTAACGAAAAAAATCCGGACAGAGCACGCCTCCAGTGCAGCACTCACTCGAATGAAGGCCAAGCCCCAGCCCGACGAAATCAAAACTCAGTCAATTATGTTTCTCCGCGATGTCCTTCCGTATGTTCTTCTGCAGTCAGCAGTGAAACATAGAGACGTCGGATTCATGGAGGACATGATCCCCTTCATGCTCTTTCGATTTATTGGGGACAAGAACTCCAATTATACGGGTGAGATGCTCAAATTGCTCCAGGGCTTATATAGAGAGTGGCCACCTGAGCTGTGGTGAGTACAAAATTATTGGACCTAGATCTTACGGTTAATTGACGGGTTTTCTCAAGTGACTTTGTCCGAGAGAATTGCTGGGTGATCAACAATACCGGCAGACATGCCGGATTCATGCCTGTGGACAAGGCTCAAGAAATGAACATCAAAGATATCAAGGTTCGCTTTCTTCAACAGATGAAGATTTGAATCTGACTCTTGCAGGTATGGTTGCAGCCAAAACTTCATGACAAGCCGCAATTTTGACCCAGGGCCTTCTAGATTCAGGATTAGGCATGAAAGTAGGTATAGTTTGTGTGTAAAATTTTCGTTTCAAAAAAATTGGGGCGTCTCATAGCGTGGGAAAAAAAAACGCAAAATCTGGAGCGAGAATTTTCGAAATTTAGTGTACCTATTTAGCCTTCTGCTTGCCCTTGCCCTTGACCGGCACCACCCCTCGTTACATTGCCTTTGCCTTTGCCTTCCACTTCGCCGTTGCATCAGCCAATTCAGTTGCACGCACTCCGCAGTGCGACCGGTATGTCTTGACGGCAAACTCGGTGATCGGTCCTGTGGCACCCAGGCTGATAGACACTGGCATAGCGATGAGCACGTCGATAGAACCGGCAGATGGTTGGGAGGGGGCAGAACCGAAGTCCCTCATCAACAAGGTCCTTGGCCTTTTGCCAAGTTCCGTTAGAACGCTCCCGGAACCATATTGTCCCGTTGTCGTCTGGTTCAGTTTCGGCGTTCCCGGGAATAGTCTGAGACGGGGCAAACATCCCCCCGGTGCCCCTGTGCTGGTGAGAGGCGGTCTGGGCGACCCGCGGCATGGTGTGGAGCGAGAGGAAGACGTCGGGCGTGATTGATGGCGGAGCACAGCCACCGGTTATGACCGGCCCGAACCGAAAACGCAAAATCTCGGTGGGAAAAAATATACTTACACTTTTTAAACTTTCGCTCCGGGGGATCTGTAGAGGGCCTTCTTATAGTGCTATTTACACAATAACCTGATGCCTGAGTTAAAACTAGAGGAACAGTAGCAATTCCCAAATCAGGACAAAAGTTTGTCACGAAGTTCCGTCTGCAACCATACTTATACCTTCGGTGGCCATGTTGGGATGTAAGGTCTATATTGCATTTGTCTGACCACTGGCAAATTTTGTGGCCTTTATGTGGAGGCAACTATACTATGTCATTTTGACTCCGAGGGTGGGCATATAGTATTTGAGAGTCGATTGAATGCTTTCTGCAAATCATGCATAATTGGATTGCAGCTCACTGTAATTTCACACACCTGGCAAGTTTTCAGAACATTTATGACAAGACAGATCCCAAAGACACAAGATGTCATGTGAAAGACCAAGATGTCCCAAGACCGGTAGCCAAAGACCAAAGATGCTTTTCCCAAGATCAAGACACCCAAAGACACAGTCCAAAGACGAAAGATGTCAAAGACAAATGTGTAGTTTTACTGATGGAGCGGCACGGGATTTGATGTGACGGTGCTGTCAGCAGTTGGCTCGCGAACGGGGTCAGAGTTGGTCATGGAGGGATTGGAGATGGGGGCTGGCTCCAAGACGGGAGCGATGGGTGTGGATGGGATGAGGGTATCAATTGAAGCGCTGGAATCAACAGCATTAGGGTCAGAAATGTCGGCGTCCGCCGGGGTGTCAGCTGAAGGTGTCGTAACGATGGGAAGAGGAGCAGGCGTGTTTGGGTCCTGCGCAGACGCGACAGCTGCACGTTTCGCCGGAGATTGTTCTCCCGCGTCGACAGGCTCCTTGCGCTTCTTCGTTGCCTGCGCTCGCTTCAGCGCGCGCTCCTCGGCCTTCGCAATGTTCGCGTCAAACCGCTTCGGCTCTACCAGGAAAAGACCGGTAGCAAACAGATTGAGAGCGCGAGCGGCACGCTCGAGGCGCTGCCAGAGAGTGCACATGTCGCAGGTTGAGCGCCACTGGATGACGAGCAGAATGTTAGGGAGATCGAGGCCCTGATTGAATATTTAGTAACAGAGTGATCAGATCATGGGAAACATACCATGCTGAACGAGTCGGTGCAGCTCAGGCCCCAGATCTTCCCGGATTTCAGGGACTCGGACTCGATGTCCTTGAACTCCGTCGACATCTCGGAATTAAACCACTTGATTTTGTCCCGATACTCGAGCGGGAGGCGTCCTCGGAGGAATATTGCGGCTGCCACGGAATCGGCGATGCTGTCGAAGAAGATCACCTCTCTAACAGCTCTGCAGCGCAGTAGACTCCACAGAAAGGGTGTAATACAAAGATAACATGCCATAAAGTATTATTACCATGCTGACTCGGTGATATTCACCGAGACAACACTTCAACAGAATGTGACCTTGTCTGGACCAAAATCTGGTGTTTTAAGGCCTCATATTGAAAATTTTGAGGTAAGCACTGATTGAAAATACATAGTATTGTGCTGTAGTCATGTACCCAGAAGATGGTACATGGAAGATTCAGTGCACCAGTTCATGAATCTGTTCAACCGGCTCATAGCAGGTACTTGGACATATTGTACACTGCTGAGTGAACTTGATCTTCTGAAAAAATTGGTCCTGGAATTGACGAAACACGGCAGATGTCAAGAAAACCAGCTGTTTTGCGAGTGGATGACCCTCGTGCATCCGCATCACTCTACTTCCGACCCCCTCTGCCGTTACACCTCTTTCTGTGATCCCTCTGCCTCTCCCCGGTCATCGGCTTCTCATCTCCACGGTGGCTGGGATGGTCGTCATGGCATACTTATTGTCCATGTATCTGGTGCTCGCCCTGCTTCCTTCCCTAATAGTGCTTGTAATAATATCATCACAAGACCCAATACTTCACACTCTCGATCGCTATGAGATTCTGAACAATACCAAGTTCTTTTAACACTGGCTGAGTTGGGCGATGCCGCGAGGAGCGACCAAAGGTTGGCGATGAGCGGCGCCCGACCATAGCAGCATCGTCATCATGAAAACTTCTGGCATGTGGTATGCAGATTATGACATATTTCTCTGCTTCCGCAGGCTCTTAGATGGGTGGCGCCCAACAATATGCATAACAGCCATTATCTTATTTATTATCCTGGAAATTCCTAGGTTGTGGCGCTGCATGAAGACTCAAGGTCAGCAGCCAGTGGTGTGATGTATTTCAACTAGTTCTGAGGTGGGCGGGACGGTGAGGAGTGACCGAAGGTCGGCGACGAGTGGCGCCCGACCGCAACCTGACCTCATTTTCTCCATGTTGAATTTGTTGGGCCCCGAGCTAATAGAATATGCAGCTCACATGGATTATAAATTTGAGTCGGATTCGGATTCTCTTGAGGCCTAATCCTTATGTAAATTTCCCAGCTACAAGTCTGAAGTAGTAGTCTGTAAATTGGTTTCTTTGTGTTTTGAGAGTCCAAGAACACAATAGTGGGCTCTGCCGTGCAGCAGGCCTACTATTACTTATATTATGATATGGGCCCGAGCGTATTCAAATATATTTGAGTACGAAAAGTTGTTGGTTTTGCCGCTACGACTGTCACTTGGGGTGTAGGCCGTATATGTGCCAACGAAATTGGGTGGTTTTGGGTAGTGGCTCACTGTGAACGTGGAGTCGCATGATTAAAGGCCAAACCAATGCGGGAGGACATGGAATGAGCTGTCCCAAATGCAACTACCAAGTTCCAGGTTCGGAGGAAAAGTACTAGGGGCGCTCAATGCTTAGTTCAGTTCAGTTCAGTTCACGTTTTAAATAAAATAAATGATAGATCCGTTGATCTCCGAAGCTAGCCGAAACTGCAATCAGGCTCATGACCTTGTGTACCTTTCTTTCTGTCTCTCTCTCTCTGTACTCTACACGCTCGACTTCGCGCATTCTACCTCTCTTCTGGCTTCTCCACTCAAGTAAGAGTCCCACCGTCGCTCAAGTCACACACAACTCTCGCCCAGACATATCAAAGTTCTCGTACACACGGCCAGTGCTTGACGTGACGCGACGTGCCGAATCCAGCTCCGAGTCCTTTTATTAGCACAACAGGATGGAAAACAACGGGTATACCTCGGTGTGTGGGCTCGAATGTGCATCTTCTGCGCGAAACTAATGCCGGAATCCAGGGAAGATTCAATTTTCCCCCCTCGCAATACATGGTACCCCCTCCAGCGCCGTACCTGCCCCCAGAGCAGTTCTATGGCCATCCCATGCCCTTCTACCCCGCTGGGGCCGCGATGGACGCGTCGGAGACGACCGATCTCTCCACCCGCAAGCGCGCTGGCTCTGATGCTGAGGCACCGCACCCGGGAAAGCGTGGAAAAGGGGGTCCCGGGACCTCCTCGACCAACGCCAACTCAATGGCAGCTGCCGATGCGGAATTGCCGGCCGTGAAGCGTCCTAGAGGGCGCTTGAGCTTCTCCCACGACATCGTGAACGATTGGTTCATCGCCGTTGCTTTCATCATCCTGGTCGTCGGGATTCTCATCGATTCGCCACTCATCACTGGGCCGATCCTTGAAGTCAATGGCCATATTATGTAGAACCATGAGGGCCTCGATTGTCCTGTATATGTCTTCGATGTCCTTGTGGGGGCCCATTCCACGAAGGGAAGGAAATCACCCTTTGAAAAGACCGAAGGCATGTTCCACCACAATTCGAACAGACGAGAGGCGCAAATTAAATTCCCGCATGCGCTGTTTATCCTCATTGAATGCAGCTGCAATCTCGGGCTCGTCAAAAGGGCGTACAGTGAAAGGGCTAGATGGATATCCTAATAAATGATGCTCAGCATCCAGCAGTGTCAGATGAGCAGACACAATTTACCTTTATCAACAAGGATGTACTCACCGTTCAACACCTCTGGTCCCCCAAACCAATCCCTGCTACCTCAAATCTCGGCCTCCCTTTCTGCTTCTCAATACTTCTGCTGCTCGCCTCTGAAAGATTTCTTGGCTTGGAGCAACTTTGTCTTGTGCTGGGTATGCGCGCTACGGATCGGCACCGTACCGTATACGGTTACGGACCGTACGCCTTACAAAGTGCTGGGTTTTAATTGATGTATTTATTGATCATATTATACAAGGGCGTATAATACGGGTATAATACATTTCATACCCCGAGGCTCTGGGAAGCGATGTATTTAATACATCCATATAAAGAGATAGTTGTGCATTTTTTGTTCGCTTTGGAGGCCGAGGAACAGGTGAGGCGGTGGAGCGGCGAAAAGGAGTAAGGCTTTGCATTTCGGTTCCAACCGAATATTGTGTACAAGTGGATAGTAGTCGCTATTGTGACTCGCCATGGCCCAAGCATCTGCGTATTTCGGTGCCCACTCGACTGAGTTGTGACAGTCGCGAATCTTGATATACTGTCAGTAACCATATGAGGTTTGTTTAAGCAATCGCTGTCTCAACAGATGACCTGGTTCAATTATTGCTCTGTTCAAACATGTCAACTTATCAGCTCACAGGGTCCGAAGCATTGCAGCTGACACCCAGTGAAAAGTCGGTGAGATTGTGAGGGATCTAATGTGAAGATAGGAGATGTCTAGACAGTCCTTCGAATGAAACCTCACATTGCCGGTTTTGCCCAAATTACCGGTATAGCGCGGAAAGGTTTGGGAAGGTTTGAGGGTTTTGTCAAACAATCCCGTTTCATCACTTGCCTGAGCGAGCACCAACCGAGCACACACCGGAATAGATTGGGATGAGGTGGTATCGCATGTAGAGCGCTTACGTGCACAGAATGGGATAGTACGGTAAAAAACGATGTATTAATTCAATTAATATTCATGATTAAATGGGCTGGTACACTATAGAAACGATGTGGTCGCGATACTACCCACCCACCTCCACCTGGTCCAAAATCCTAGATGTTCTGCTCCGCCAACAACTCCTCAATATGCTTGCGGATGACGGTAGCCACGGGGATCTCGGTTGGCTTCGGCTTGATGTTTTTCTAGGTCCGGTTCAGTGACGGGGACGATTTGACGACAGCATACGCACCAGTGTGTTTGCATATTTCTCGTACACCTGCAAGAAGTTAGAACTGTCAGCACAAGCAAGAGAAATATAACGGGAACGTACCTTGACACGAGCCACGTCTTCACTTTGTAGGCGGGACCACTCAATCTTGTATTCGGCCTCGGAGCAGGGGACATCCACGCAGAGTAAGTATGGACACACACATGATGACAGGACACGTCAAAACAATTGACAACAGAAAAAAAACATGCTGCACCCTAAGTTCCGCAAACGGCTGTAAAGTAAGTTTCCGTTTCTGGTCAGAACCAGTTCTCATATCTGGTAGCGGGCCTTGCTGCTCGTCGGCCTTAACCAGCTTTATGGGAAGGTGAGATCCAATGAAGGGCTTAGGCAGCCATTCGAGGTTTTTCAGGTTAGCATGGAGTAGGTGGGCGTTGTGGAAAGCATGGGAGTTGATGATGAAGCGGTCCAATGGATTATGAACAATATATTTTTCTGTCTTGTCAGATTCCACCCGCTCTTTCATGCGTGGACGTTCGCCGCTAGCCTCACATTTGGCGCTGCGGCAATCATGCTGGACATTAAACTTGAACATCAGACTCTGTAAACTGAATTATGACTGAGAATTGGTATTGAGTGCAGATTACTGCAGGATGAGAGTCGGGAAGCTGGCTGCAACGTCCGGACAACAAGTGCCTGGTAATGTCCGTGCGCAAAGACTCGACTGTGGCTTTCTCTCCTACTGGGATGCAGTGAAGAGCTGCGATAGACACCAGAATCGGCTTTCGATGGCTCTCAAATGAGTTGAAAAACTCAGCAACAGATGTAGAGCAATTAAAGGTCGCATCTGCTGAGGAGATGATCTCGGAATGTTTTTGTATGGCTCCTCGGACCTCGTAGCTTGAAGCGTAGATTCCGTGTACCTGAAACAGATATATTCAATGCAGCCGCCACATGCGACAGACTCTCAGTCGAAATTTGTTTGTCGTCCGCATCAAGAATAATATTCACAACAGCTTTCGACATATCCAGGGCTGATTCAAAGTCTTTGCAGAGCTCACGACAGGCAGAGCAATCCGGCCGCGGAGACAAAGAAATATCCATCATGTGGTCGGCGCAGGCGCCGGTCGCAATGTGATGAAGGAGAAGCCGTCGGCATTGAACCAAATTCAAACCAGCATGTGGGATGGCGTGTATCTCGAGCGAACGTCGGATGGTTGGAAGGTCTGCATGAAATACGGAGATACGCGAACGAGTAACATGGTGTCCAAGCATTAGGGACTTTCAAACCTCATATTTCGAGCTCATTTCGACTTCATTTCAATCTCATTTCGTTTTCATTTCATCTCCTCCGGGATCCCCGAACCGAAATTCGGCAAGAGCTTCATTTCGGCATCGTACTCGGGGATCAACGGAGCGCGAACATATAGTGATTACGACCGTTTCCAAGGCTTTTTGTCGCTCATCTCATGCCTTCCGTCAAGGACGATCTCAAGGCGCGCGTCCAGCTCTTCAAGGCCGGTCAAAAAGCCCAGTCCCAGTCCCGTTCGAAAAAGAATAAGGAGAACAAGTCTCCCAAAACCAAGTCGGCACCGAAGAAGGCCAGAAAAGCGCCGAGCGTGCGGTACATGTCAAGCCATGGACACACAAACATTACTGATAGACCATATCCCCGCGCACAGTTGGGCGCACCATCATGAGCTCATTGATCAGCTGCTCACCCTCATTGAAGCAAGTTCCCTTTACCGCCAATCGTTTGGCTTTAATAAAGGGGTAACTGGTGGAGTCCCTACTGGGGGGAAACGGCCGCCGGACCTGCATGCAGAGCTCGCGCATGCTCTCTTCGTCGAGCCGGAGGGTTCCGAGTACACCCAGGAGGATGTCGGCGCCCTTACCGGTGTGATTGGCAACCGTATTGGCGCGTGCGTGACAAGTTTATTTAATGTAGTTTGAAACTCATGGAAAATAGCCTCAAAAAATCCTACCGCGACCACCGCGACAAACTAGGCTATTATATCACGCAAAATATTCAGAGAAGTCAAGTGTGTCATTGGTATAGCAAATGTTACAGAGGCAGACGTAGATGCACAGTGGCAAACCGAAGGCTCATCCCATGTACAACTACGTCCATGATCTGAAAATTCTGAGTACAGGGTAAGGCGACCAGGAATAGATAAACCAACCTACTCGGCATCGGTGCGTCAACGGAATTTTCGACGGTCCCGAACTGGGCATCAACATCCATAGCGGAGTTCGCAGCTGCAAACCAAGTTAAAATAGAAGACGGTGTAAATTTAAGTGGAAGGGAACCACATGACTGCCATCCTGGGTGGACGATGCCCGAGGACAGATGGAACGAGGCATGGGGAAGGGTTTCCCGACAAAAGAACAGCCAGTCGCGGCCGAGAACCAGATCATGATCCAGCCCAGGGGACACAGAGAGTTTCATGTGCATGGAACACATGGTATTGCCAGACGGCAGGGTGAGAACACCAGACACGACAGATTGATGAGCCGGGATCCCCGAGGTCAATATCCATTCAAGAGAGACGAGAGAGTGCTGTGAGAGTGGATCGACAGAGGTTGAAAGTGGGATACTACAGAAGGTAGCTGAGGAAGCCATGGTGGTGGTCTAAGGCAAAGAGGGGTGAAAGTCGATGCCACGTCAAGCCACGTTACATAGGCGCCGATTTTCGGGGATACGATGGAACCTGAAATGCGATCCGTGATGAGGTGCCGAGCAATTTTGGCGGGAGGAGAGCAGTACTTACGTGAATTAGCTGACGAAAATGTGATGCACGCCCAAAAGCAAAAATTAGGGCTCTCATAATACCCGTACCTTACGGTAGGGGGAATTTTTAAAATTTTCGGGGGTATATAAGGTTGCTGGGACACCTGCACCTCCAGGTTTTCACCCCGCCACTATGAGTGAGAAAGAAATTGCCCTCGCTGCGCTCTCTCAGGCCACAGAGCAGGAACTCGAAGATTACAAGAAATGGCCTGGTACTACACACCTATTTGGCACGTCTTTTCGACGTGTTTTTCTGACACATCCCTTTGGCAGGCCTTCCCTCCGAATTAGGAGCATCCCCTTATTTTAACGCGTCAAATCGGATGAATTGGGTCAAGGTGGACAAGTACGCTATGTATCTACGCGAGATTCAAGTTGCCCATGACTCGCACGGGGCATGTACATTTTTTGCCTCTGATTTCAACGAGTCCGACTCATTTTCTTCTTTTGCTTCCGAGTTTGGAGCTGCCTCCAAGTACGTGCCCGAGTCAGAGTATGAGCCTCAAGACGTCGGGGATACGGAGGTTGATGAGGCCCCTGAATTAGTGTGGCTGGCAGAATTCTGCCAAACTGCCAAACGGCATGGCAGAATGGCGGGCAAAATGGCAATATCTGAAGGTGCTTGGCAGAATTTGGCAGAAATAGCCCCTAAAATAGAACATTTCTGTTATTTTTCGTGTATCGACTGTATGAGATGAATGTGCAACCATGATGTAAGCTGTCGCCGTTTCATTCCCACTTACGCCAAGTGTAATACGAGACTTTGACCAACTACTTATATTGACAAATATTTATAGATTTTTCATTTCAACTTGTGATTTCTTTTTTCAAAATGCTCTCAACCTGTGTCATTTTATTTCTCTCGAGACAAGTGGTGTGTATTTTTTCTGTTTCTCACATGGTGCACATTTTTTATTTATTAGACAGTATATGTGCCATAAATCCGCTGGCGAAAAACGAAAAATTCGGACTCCAAATGCATGCCTAGAGACCACCTGTTTTAGCCTTCTTATTCCACTGCAGATTTGCTTCTTCCAATTCCGTCTTAAGAACCCTGCTTCGAGAGTCCACCAATTCCATAAGCACTGCAAGTTTTGCCTTGGATAGCATTATAAACAGGCTATTTGAATCGAGTTACCGACCACACCTTTCTGATTATCTGGGGCTCCCGCCTCCCTGTGCTCCGCTCCCCGCATCTCCGCGATCCGGCGCTTCTCTTCAGCCCGTTTCCTCTGATCTGCACGCTTCTCCGTTCATCGAATGTCATTGGCAGGGGAAGATCATGCCATGCCTCGAAATAGCTGGGGTCCTCAGGTTCCAACAACAAGACTAGTGTAGTTAGATATTCTAATAAATAGGGACCTTCAAACCTCAGATTTCGAGCTCATTTCGACTTCATTTCGACTTCATTTCGTTTCTATTTCATGTCCTCGAGCGCCCGAAATGAAATTCAACTCTGATCCTGATGTCGAAATGAGCGAAATGAGAATTCGGCAACTTCGGCTTGGCTTCGGCACATCAACGGAGATCAAGATTATGCGGTCATGTGGCACTTCTACGCGCGGTGCGCGTTGATGCTTTAAAGGCAGGCTGGTGGGTTATCGCCAGGTTATCGTTGCTTCCTTCTTGAAATGCCCACTCGCACTGCTCGCCAGCAAGCTGCTGATGCTCTATATCAAGCCTTCCTTGTCGATCTCATTGCAAATGCTGAAGCCGAGGCCTGGGTGGATGACAGCTGGTCGGATTCTGATCGTCATCAAGCTCGTGGAGCTCCTCATCGTCCTCATCGGATAGCGATGATGATCCTAGTTTGTCGCGGTGGTCGCGGTAGCTCAAAAAGGAAAAAAAAAATCGGCCGCGCCCTAAGTTCCGCAAAGAGCTGTAAATCAGATCAGAGCGTTGTCGTATACAGAAGTCGCTCTGTGCAAAAAAAAAGCAAGTATTAGGACTTTTTCCCGCAAGTGCTAACTGATTTCATATCTCCCGAATAAAATGCCTCAATGTATGTCTTGCACTCATTCGACTAAATCCGCAAATCGCCAAATGATTGGAGAGTGCCGCAACATCTTATTTATTTCGGACGTCGGAGTTGATCCAGGTGAAGGTTGACATGCCCATCTCATCAGGCATAGAAACTGCTAGGCTCGAATCCAGCCTTTCTATGAAAGCAAGCTTGTCGATGGACACCCAAATTTGTAGCGCGATTGGTCCAGAAATGCGCTGGCCGGCGCGCGGTGCATTTGGCAGTACCAAGCATGAAGTTGCCTATTTGGGAACATTTGTCAGCCCGCCCTGAAGGTTTTGTCAAATATCGACATACATGCTGGACATCGTCGCAAGGGGGTCCAGAAAATAAAATTTTGGAACATAGCCTACAGACTGTTACATAGGCCGATTTGGACCCAAAATGGGGTCTGGCAATCTGGATCTGAAGTCCAAATGTTTGCCCGGTCAGCGGTTCACGAGATATGGATGCTTTTTGTTGATTGCCTTTTTAGGGTGATGGATTACCATATATAGTAATAAAATGATGTCATGCTTACGTGGTTGGTTGCCTTGGCCTCGAAGTCTTTTTTTGAAAGTTGCGCGGATCGGGCCAATTCGTTGAAAAAAAAAAATCAGAAAAAATATTAATATTTTTTCGGTAAGATCATCTAAATGTGCCCATATCTCGTGAACCGCTGGCCGGGCAAACCTTTGGACTTCAGATCCAGATTGCCAGACCCCATTTTGGGTCTAAATCGGCCTATGTTCCAAAATTTTATTTTCTGGACCCCCTTGCATCGTCGTCGACGATGAGCTCGAATGGGCTGACAATGCGAGAGAGGGGGCAGGCACTGCCTACCCAAAAGGTCAGCGTCTCTCATATGATATATCAGATCCGTCTCTCAGGCTGAGTTGTTGATATAACACGGCTCATCTCTCCCGAGAGTCCGTGATATATCATTACCCCAAGATCTGGTGTTACTTCTGCTGCAGGCCCTCGCTTTGCCTCTCCAGTGGTATATCGGTCGAGATTGCAAGCCTACGACCACTCGTGTTTCTCATCCCCTTCTCTTTCTCTTTGTTGTCATGCTCGCTTGCAACTTTGTTGCTGACTCGTGTTTCTCCCAGCACAAACACCTTCGTCCCAAGACGATGCGCAACGCAGGTGCTGGAGGCGAAGGCCGCGGACAGTCTGCGCACGGAGGCCGTCAACATCATTGGTAGGTTTCCTCCCCTCGGTGCAGAGTCACACTAACGGCAGCAGCAGTGCAATGCTACAATTGCCACACCACGGCGATGCCGCTGTGGCACAAGGACGACGAGGGCAAGACCGTGTGCAATGCGTATTCCCTTCCCTCCTTGCCCCTCCCGCTGTGCTGACATGCATGTACAGATGCGGGCTATACTACAAGCTCCATGGCGCAGCGCACCATTTGAATACTGTGTAAACATGTTGATCCGTGCTTAAACCATCGTTAATCTGAGTCGTACCTGCTCGCTCGCTGGGCTAGAGCCGGTGGTGCAGCGACTGGTTTAAGCAGAGTAGAGATTGAACAGGGTTATCTGTTGAGACAGCCACTGCTTAAGCAATTGTCATCGGTTACTGCTTTTTTAAGAGTGGTTTGAGATTAGTCATTTTGAACAGGGTCAAATGAGGTGAAGACGAGACGGAGGCGTCGAACTCGAAGAGGAATTATCCCACTTTCCGTGGGTGGCAGAGCAGTCATGGAGTAAGTATGGAGATTCAGTTTGTGGCAGACATAAGGAACTTGAAATGAGTTTGTTGTTGGTCATGCATTCCCTACAACTTGTGCATTTCTTATGACGATCGGCCACACATGTCTGTGATCACCAGTACTCCCCACAATAGCAAGCCGCCTGTGCCCGCACATTTGGAGTAAATTGTCGAGAGTGTGCTATGTCTCTTCTCGCGTATCCCGACCTATCTTCTGTTTTTGGCTAAGCAGATTTTTGGGGCAGTTGGAAGCATCATCGCACACAGGAACAGGGTCAAGCTTGGTCCAGTTCATTACGAGTAGGGAAGGACACGGGAGCGACGGCTTCCAGGGGTTCATCTGCGACCCGTCCAGTGCTGCTCAGGGCTCTCTAATTCTCGAGCCAGGCCATTATCTCGGGATCGGAACGTTCAAAACAGCGAATTTGGGATACCTCTCCCTGACACATCTCTATGAAGATGGTCTCGGAACACATCCTAACCAGCACGTGGCCGTCAAAAGAATGTACGTGCGACGGTCTAGAGCCACAGAAGCAAACCCAGATAAGTGGGCTATCGCTCGTCTCGCCTCGAAGGACGAGTTTCGGAAAACTCTTATGGAGGCTAATGTTTTACTCTGGGCCATGTCAATTATAACGTTCACCTACTCGTTCATCAATCATTTCATTGCCAATGCTCCTGATTCTCCCCCCTTCGATATTCCGGAGGTTCGCATTGTTGATGGGGGTGTGGCTTTGTGCACGAGCAGATAACTGGACCAATTCCCAATACCAAGTCAACTATCTGTCGCTCGTACCTGGTGGAGGAGATGATCGACGAAGAAAAGGATGGATTCTACAAGTTCATCAGCAATGGCGACGCCATCCCTGTCCCTCAGGTTGCCAACGATTTGTCATCAGTGACCGAGTTTCTCTCTTTCACTCAACATGTCCAGTACCACAAGGCCCGCGGTGCGGTGTATCTCTCTGACTTGCAAGGTATGTTTCGGGGGTTAAATCGGACTATAGACTGACAATGATTTCCAGGGAGCCGCAACCTATTGACAGATCCACAAATAATGACTGCGCCGTGAGTCAATTCATTGAGGTACAATGTGGTGCCTTAATTTCTGGTTTCCAGCTCGATTGGGGAAGGGCTCGACATATTCGGAGACGGAAATGTCCCTGCTGCATTCAACGCGTTTCCCCAGCAGCACATGTGCAACAAATTCTGTCACTGGTTTCAACTTCCAGCCCTGAAGCAAGTCGTTGATGATGCGCAGTAGTCAGGACAGCTATATACGATCTCCTCCATCCTTGTCCCTATGATTTATGCCAGTATGCCAGTATGCTAAATCTATGCCATATGTTCTATGAATGCGGAGAGCAGAGCGTGCTTGCCTGTCACTATCCTGAACACATATTTGAGAGTATTTTCCGATTCGGACCACCCGAGTAAATGTTCGAGGATGACTCGGATGGAACTTCGTTGCAGACTACGTACCGGAGCCGGACCGAGGTGGCCTGTTTTGGTTCACAGATGGCAATTCATGCATAATTTTCAGTCCCCCCTCATGCTCAAACCATCTACCAACATCTAGAAGCTCACGGGAAAGTGGTTTAAGATTTTCACGAGTCGCGATAGGGGCGTGGGAGTTTTTTTCGCTCACGGTCGGAAATTCCTGTGATTCAGTATGGTTGAGTGGTATAGCTGGATTCCATGGCTGTGGCCGTGGAAGTCCCCAAGCAAACATATTTGGGCCTCTTCCGCCCTTAGCCAGTCGTCCCCCGACATCAATTTGGGATTCAACCTTCTGTTGTCCCTATTTGCCCTTGTTTCGTGATCTCAATCCAAACACAGCTGATCGCCGCTGTCGCCGAGGTCAACAACTGCTCTTGTGACCGAGATGCCCGAGGTCGACAGCTAGGCCGCTTTTCGTCTGGCCGAGATGCCGGAGATCCATTCCTACAGTGCCGGTTAGCCCGATAGTCTGGAACATCTGGGCACTCAAATGTCCATCCGCACCGAGTGTGACCTCAAAAACAAAGTAAAGGTGATTGCAGATGACGCTGACAGAAGTGAAAACTGATGTGCTGCCGGGGTGGCATTGGTCCCACTACCCCAAAATTTCCAAATGTTTTTCGCGTTTTCTCGCGTTTTTTTTGCCCCGCGGTGCTTCTATGGTGCTTCTCAGGCATCTCGGGGCCCCAGGGTAGTTATTAGGTACAGCTAGCATCCCTATGTGATAGAAATACAATTTGTAACCTCGCCAGCTTCGGCAACCACATTTTTTCGGCACCTGCGAAATAGTACCATGGCTTCATCGAACTTTCCGACCCCTCCTTGCAGCTTTTTGAAGCGCTCCGCATCCTCGGGGAACAGCTCGAGGCCAGTGGGGGTTAGTTTGGGGGTCTTCGACAGAATGCAAAGGAAATTTATGGATGGAATATGCGCAAATTGCTTCGTTTGTAGGAAGGAGGTGGTGGTGGGAATGCCCTGGAAAACAGTGGCATGATGATACTCGAAGACCTGGACAGAAAGATTAGAAATCGCGGTAATAGTTGTTGATTCGGTGATGGGTTGGTGTGTGCCGTGTTGTCCGCCTCCTTTGGAATGTAGCTGGCAGACTGCACGCAGAGTTTTAGTGCGTGGTATATATTATTGTAAAGTCTGGCCAAATCCGGGTCGGCTTTTGGTCTCGCAGTCAAATCCTCCATCATCATGTCGATATGATCAGAATTTAGCCAGACGGTGCTGAGGAAGGCCGCAAGATCAACAGTAGAGCGTGTGCCACGGAGACATGTGAGCGGCGTGTTCCATCCCATCGTTTTCATGACAGCGCGCTGGAGCGTGGCCAACGCGCACGCCCTCTCGCCCTCGCAGCTTCGACCGATCTCTTGGTTTCTTTGTCGCCGTTGCGTTTAGCGCCCTCGGTGTCTAGCCACGCAGCGCTGCGTTTCCAGAGAGCCTGATGCTTTGCGACTTCGGCCATGTTCTCCCAAAATGTGAGTGTCCACAGTGGAAGGCGATCCGCGCCGTCATTGAAGCGCGGATCCGAAATGGACTGACAGCCATCCAGCCATGCCTGCGGAAATTTATGGCGCAAGAGGTCGAGGACGGACCGGGGTGGGATTCCGTGGGTGATGTCCTCCAAAAGACCCCATCCATTTGGTTTTGGTGCGTCCTTCGAGAACCAGAGGTGAGTTTCGCCTAGGGCAAGCTCCGAAGACTGTTTATGCAGCTTGCGTTCCAGGAATCTGCAGAGATCAAATACGCGGCATGCGCGGGAAGCTCCAGTAGGGCATTCTTTGCTGATATAACCTCCCAGGGCGGGTCGCTGGGGTAAGTTTTGCCCACGCCGATCCAGAGCTTCGGATCGAAAGCTGGACAGCTTGACATTTCCACATCAATTTTCGGCGCCATCCAGTGATTCCAGTCAGTCGAATGACAGTGTGTGAGAGTGGCGGAAAAAGAAAAGATGAAATTGCTTGTAAGTGTGTGGCTGTTGCCGTCCCTGGCATTCCTTCTCCCGCACCGTCCTCACCTGCTCCAAACGAAACTTCTGTTGACAAGGACTCGCTGGTAATCTCTCGTCAGGCCTTGTCCATGGCAAAATTGCCTGCTACTCATGCCGTCTCCGCTTCCCATATTATTTCGCTCCAGGGTCACAATGCATCTCGATTCTTACCTGCCTTATCCACCTTCTTCGGCTCTACATCGAACTCCCGCTTCCAGCCCCGTACCTTCGATGTTTTCGGAACGTGGAAGCGAATCAGCTTCCACCTTCCGAAAATACCTGAGATCGGCGAGCGCCATTCCACAAACCTCGTTCGCGCCACAGCCCCTTCCCCGGCAAACCTTACCCAGCGTAAATCTGCCGAGCCTGCCCATCTTGACTTTGCCCTCGTCCGGACCCTCTCCCCTCCATCTGTACCATGCTCAAAGCGAGTAAAAGCAAGAAGGCTAGGCAGGACAACCTCTCCAAAGCCACAGCAGCTCTTACTTTGAAGAGATCTCAGACTAGTACCCCTATTCCAGAAGAACTGGCTCAGATCCCTTCGGAATTGGATTCCCCAGCTGTAGACTGCTTTCTGCGTAAAATTCGGACGCAGGTAGATCTTGAGTATCTCCTTCCAAAGGTTTGCGGCTGTTAAGTAACTTTCCAAGTAAATAAATGCAGAGATATATACCTGAGGTGCACGTAGTTTCGTGTTTTCAGCGATAAATTTCTTGATGTCCTCCGGTACGTCAATGCAGACATATTTTTGATGGCAGTCAAGATGGCGGATGCGAACAAAGCAGTCGGACTCCTTAGGGGTGGCCCAGATATCCACCCAGCCCCCACACTCAAACATGTCCATCTGACCTTTGTCCCGTTGCTTGGTTGCATCGGGATTCTTTTTTGAACTGTGGCGACGGGACTAGCTGTGCACAGTGATATGTGTTTCGGCAGTCCTCTGAATCTTTGTAATGATGAGTCGAATGATAACTTGTGTAGAAAAATGGTCATTTCAATAAATTACGATATAAAATAGGGGACTTACAGAAAGCGGTATCCGATTGTCTCCCACACAATCTCCGCCAAAGCATCGGCAGCGGCTTTGACATCATCAGTCCCCGAAATAGGGAGAGCTGAGATATCAACACGGGCGCAAAAAACTTGAATGTCGCCAGCGCCCCCCAATGTGTTGCGAAACACGTCGAGGGATATGGGATTTACTCCCAAAAATTCCGAAGCATCGTCCGTGTCTGGCTCTTTGGACGTGTCTGCAGGCATATTCTCCTTCCCAGGATCCTTCTCCTTTTGTCTCTGCTGCTTCAGCATCTTGTCGCGGTCTGAGCAGGCACAACAATGTGTTCTTGCAGAGGTCTGGCCATTTTTTTTTTGCGGAAACCTCCGACTTCTCTTTGATTCTGTGCGAAACATTGCGCAAGGGTTCGTATTTGACGAAAATAACGCTAAAAAGAGGAAAAAGAGGCATTTTCCGCGTCGTGGGAGCAAAAGTTTCCTTTTTTGGATGATCCCATCAGTCTCGGCTAGGTCCAAAAAATACCCAAATCCCGCCGAAACCTGTCCGGACAAAAATCCCCGGATCGAGGATGTCGGGAACCTAGCCTTCCCGGGGTCCTGGCTGAAAGTCAAAAACTGGCAACACTAGTGCTGACGGAGCGGAAAATGTGATTTCCTTTTTGGGACGACATCATGTTTCGGAGTTTACCGGCTAACACGTGATGCGATTGTTGGTGACACGACATTTGCTTTTGACACTCACGATGGCCTCCATGCCAGCTACGCCTGTGAAACCCTCATCCGATACCACCCACAGCACTCCACATAGTCGAACGACCGCTCACGCCACAACGCTGAACACAGCGCCTGTCGCCTCGCTCCAGTCAGAGCTGAAGAAGGATATCGCCGGCGAGTTCGGTGGCCACATCTGGCAGTTTTCGCCCAAGAGAATCTCGCAGATGCTTTCCCCGAAGCACCTAAAGTCAACATATACCAGAGACCTGATCACCAACGGGCAGAATGGGCCGCTCCATCCTAGTCTGGACGATTACATTTGCCTCGTAGACGACGCGGTGGTGGCGAGTGCCCTCGACGGGATTGAGGTCCCTTCCTCGACATCGAAACCTGTCGATCGGGAGTCGCAGAGCTATCAAACTCTTTGCGTCTTCCTCAATGACTGCGGGCGAGCAATCAACAGCGCGTACGACCGTCTCGCCCACGCACACCCCAGTATCAGCGAGTTCGTGCTGAAGCCCCGAGAGAAACGATGGTATCCGCAGCTCCATTTCCACCCCAACGATGAGGCTACCGCGGACGGCATCGATTCAGCAGCTCCGCTGAAACCGGACATCGTGGGGCTCCACGAAAAGGACTTCAATCCCAAAGCCCTTCCTTGCTGCTGGGGCTTCTCGGCTGCGAAAAATCCACAAGTTCGGATTCCCGTGGAGGCGAAGAAGGCGTGGCCGGAGCTCATATGGCAGGCGGGAACCTACGCCCGTGCTCTCCGTAGCGCCACCCCGAGCGCGCATTGAGGCTCGTCTTTGGCTATAACCAGGTTACTTGCGACTTTCGGGTCCTTATCTTCCACAACGGCGGCCTCGCTGCAAGCCTGCCGTGCGATCTTCGATCCGCCTCCGGTCGCAAAGACGTAGTGCGCATGCTCTGGCCCGTCTTCCTCTGGCAGGACGCCGAAGATGCGGGATTCCCGTCTTTCACCGACGGTGAACAGCTTGCGCTGTACGGGAGCGAAAATACGGACTACATCGCTCGTCGTGTGTCCCTCCTATCTCATTCTCTGAGCTGCAGAGGCCGTGGCACACTCGTAATCAAGGCTCAACTTGGCCTGCTGGCCGACACTCGTATTGAAGTGGCTTCATTTATTGGTCTGCAACCTCAGACCTGTCTGGATGGTGGCCCACGCCGCACACGAGCCTCGACGCAATCCAAAACCCAGGCATCGAGAGACCGCAAAGGTAAGTTCTCCCTAGTATTTGGCAATGTGTTGATTGGTGTGAACGCGTAGTAGATCAGCGTGACGCCAAGAAGACCACCACCCTGGGCCAGCAGCAATCGGGTACGCTTGGCTCTCCTATCTTCCCTGTTGCTTTGAAATGACTCAAACTTGAGGCTCTGGCGGCAAAAACCCGGCATCTTCCGAGCTGGTGAAATCTCGCAAGCCGGCGTCCCCGCAGCCCTCCTGTAAGCGCAGACGGCTGCGCTCGATGTCCCAGTCTGACCTGTGTTCAAGCCCCTGAGAGCCAACAGTCACCGGCACCACCAATTCCTGCCGACATCCCGCGTACGCCCAGGCTGTTTGCCTCGCTCTTCTCGCCTATTCTCATGAGTTACTATGGTGCGCATCACCTAGCTGCCGCCACCAAAATTTAGTGGCCAAATTGGCCGGAGAAAAAAATTTCAATTAAGTGTACCTCTGAGTGGATTCCGGAGCCTACTTTGTACATTATATTCACCCTCGGCGGTCCGCAACAGCGTGTTTACAGCGTGTATCGTTTGATCTGATGGCGGCAAACGATAATCAAATCTCGATTAGATTAATTCCGCTTACTGTAAACATCGACGCTTTGCTTGTCAGCCGCATGAATCTCAACCCTGGAGGGAAACAAGCACACATGTGCAATGGTTGGTGGATGGATGGCAGTGTTCGCAAGGTCTAGAAGATGGATTATGCTGCAGATCATCCAGGATTTCCAGGCGAGCCAAAGGGGATGAACACAATTCTAGAAGAACGTGGCCTTTGGCCCTCGGGAAGATTCGTGAAGGAGTGCAATAAAGGGCTGCACACTGCGGCCCGTGATTGAGGCTGTTGGAATTGCAGCCTGACATCCTCGAGCAACAGTCAATGGTGGCAGAAAAAATCGAAGCAGCAGGTCATCTACCCCCAAATATCACTGCGAGTTGAACTTTATCGAGTTCTTCTGGGGCGCCATCAAGAAATACCTCCGTGACCACTGTGACTACAGTTACGAGGGGTTGAAAACAAACATGCCGGCTGCACTTCCCTCCGTTCAACTCTCCGTGATTCGCAAATGGGAGCATCACATGATTCGTTGGATGGAGCTTATCGCAATAACTTGGGGCCGAAAGAGGCTCAACGGGTGGTTCGTGCCTTCAGTTCGACTAAATACACCTCCCACCGTCGTGTTTTCGAGCGCGCTGCATGGCAGTTCGACCAGTAGAACTCTCCTGTAATTTAGCGTCATTTTAAGCCTACTTACGACTCTGACGACCGATTTTTGAATATATTCGAGAATGTGGCCAAATTGGGTCTGGAAGAAATTTCGAGCTCACTCAGTTTTGATCCAATCGAAAATCCCTCTAGCAGTTATCTTCCTACACTCAAAAGGAACACTTCTACTAGACGGATAAGAAATATATGTTTTTTTGAGCCCGGAAATTTTCAAGCACGTGGTGGTGGCAGCTAGGTGATGCGCACCATACAGAGATCCGATCTGTGAAGTACCACGAGGAGGCGGTCGCAGCATGCGTTCCCACGGAGTTTCGCACACTTGGCGCAGCCTTCGCTCCCGAGGGTGATCTGGAGACCCTTCAAACCCCAGCCTCGCGCTTTCATACGGCTCCCGATGGTTTGTCGTCGTCTGCGACCTGTGTTGTCCGAATTTCTTCTCCAACGACCTCTGGCCCAGGGCCGTTGAACGAAACGGCGATGGCTTCCGCTTGTTCCGGCCTTTTCGGACTTCCCATTACACAGACCTGGTTCCAAGGCTGCTTCAAAAGCGGGCGACCTGTCTCCTCTGCTCTTTTCGAGCCCACAGAAAACGAAAAGGACACTCTTCATTGGGCGTTCTCCAAGGATAACAAAGTTAGCCCCGATCCTGACCGTCGACCAATGATTGTCTGCGTTATGGAGGAGGAGGGGATGTCTTTGGAACGATGCGCTAGTGCTGGAGATCTGTGTGAATCGATACTCCACGCGCTTCTAGGTGCGACAGTTCCCAGAGCATCGACCTTCTTTAATCTATCTTTAGGGTGGCTGGCTGCCTACGAGCGAGGCTGGCTTCAACGCGACCCTAGCATCGGGAACATTCTAAGACTTTGTCAGGTTCGAGTTCAGTCTTGGGGCGCCGATACTAAGTTGAAAGAGGAATCGGAGGATCTCACGAAGCAGTTGCAGTCAATGCACTTCGAATCACCTGTCTCGGTGACTGTTGGCACCTGGGACCCGAAACGCGCCTTGGAGCTCAAAAATGCTTTGGTTGTTTCTGGCAGACCTCGCGTCTGTAAAGCTATCTTGACTGATTTCGATCTGTCGGCTTATCTGCAAGACTACTTTGCCGCAGACCACAGTGATGCGAGGTCATTATCGGTAAGTCCTTGATTTTATTCAACTCTACTTGCATATACTCAGTCTGGCATAGGGAACGGTCGAGTTCATGTCTGTTCGCTTACGGGAAGCGTTCAGTGCCTCAGAACACTATCTACAATCCCCCTGGACGACCTCTGGGCGTTCTTCTACACCGCGGTTTGGGCGACCCTTTTCCATGCCCGCCGTCCAAGTACGGAGGTGCTTCCCATGTCGAGCCAAGAGATAACGTGGCGGCTGCATTTAAGGTCGCGCTCGGCCGATGAGCGTGAGGGGACTATCAAGAGGATCGTCCAAGTCAAAGATTTTCAAAACAGTTCCCTCCGATGCTCCGAGCCATGGCGCCTGTTTTCAAGGACTGGCTCTCAGCTCTTGATCGAATGGAGGATGCCTGGACGGACCGGCAGCATAAGGCGAGCACGACGGGCGGAGTTGGCCTACCGGACTTCAATCACCTAGCCTACAGTGGGGTTCAGGACTTTATCCGCATTTTTACGAACCATCGAGAGCGTTTGGCTCGAGCGGGGGACGACTAAGTATTTTTGTCCAGTGTCTTTACAGCTCTTTGCGGAACTTAGGGCGCGGCCAATTTTTTTTCCTTTTTGAGCTGTTTTTCATCATTTCAGCCAGAACAGCTGTTCTGACCTCAATTCCCAGCATACACTTCTGAAAACTATATGAGCAGAATCACACGACAATTCCACAGGGCATGGCGTCCTCAGAATCCTTTCATACCGCCGGTAGTAATTATAATATATTATTTTCCGTGTTTTGCGGAGATCATCTCTTGTGTCGTGATTTGAAGGTTGTGTGGGATTTTGTATGGCTCTAAAAACAATTATTTAGATGGCGGAGGGCACATCGTCCTCGTAATTGAGGTATGGCACCCGGAGCGCGTGAACAGTGGAATTGAAGCTTTGAAATATTCCTACAGTCTAGGCCTTATATATCTGTGTGCTCTATCCTCCAGCGAGTGAACCAATTGTCAATATTCTGACTTTGAGGTGTTTTCGAGAGATTGCATGCCTCAGATCAGCTCTGTGCATTCCCGTCCGGCGACGCGACACGTCCCAATGTGATCACAAGCGCGGTCACGTGCCCAGAATCGTTGTGATCGAGTTGTCTCGCGGTGCTGTACAGGGAGTACAAGAGCAAATCCGAGCCGTGGGACTCCTCCAGGACACTCAATAGAATGATAATGGGTAGTTTCTCAGCTTATTCCATCATAGATCACACAAATACACAGAGCCTGAGCTGTACCTCGTCCACGCAGTTGACGCGATGCCGACATATGGCATAGCTCCCAAATCGACCGCATGCGCCTGCACCCACTCTTCACACGTATCCGCTGACACACGTCCTACAGATCCTGCCGTCGACGCCGCTCTTCACGCTCCTTTTGTCCCACGCGCCACTCTTCCCGCTGGATCTGTACGCCCTCGCAGCCCACTACGACATCCTCGCCCTCGCTGTCCCCACATCCTACCGGCAACTTCAGATATTCTTCGGTGGCGGTTTGGCTCACATTTTTGGGCATTGACAACCACTTTGCCAAGTCCCATTTATACCTGCTCATGAAGGGAGCGAACTTCGAGTCCCCCGCCATCTCTTACTCTTTCTGCATGCGTTCAAAGAGTGTCTCCCCAGGTCTCAACAGTTTCCCAGCCTCGGACTCTCCGGCCACAGCGTCACTGCCCGGAAAGATGTCCACAAAGCGCTGGAAATTCTGCGGGTCATCCTCGTCAAGAACTTCTTCGGCCGTGGCACGTCGGGATCTCTGAATAGGCTCCGGTGGCGGGGGGGACTCTGGTGGAGCTGGAGCGACGAATCCATCGGCAAGTCCCATTGGATCATCATCCTCGGACGGGGCGGGAGAATGTGCAGAAGAGTCGACGACAGGCACTTCTCGGTTCCTGCAGGTATAGTTGCTCCCCTGCACATACATTATCTATTCATAGTATCCGAGTGACTATATTTGAATTTTCCCTTCCAGACATATACGAAGGTGGCCGACTGTGATGTAGAGGAACTTCCTGAATACCGGAGAACGGGTTGATCGTGGTGACATTCAAAAAGTCGGCAAAGTCCTCCAAATGTTTATGCTTTTGCTTCCTGCGACGGAACCAGAATACCAAAAGAGTAGCCGAAACCAACATAAATGTTCCGCCCACTGATGATCCAATTATAATAGCACTGCTGTGTTCCGTTGTGAATGATTTGAATCTGCTTCCTTTCCCTCGTACAATGGACGCACCTGTTGGATGTATTGTTTGCCGTTCTGTAACCGTTTGATTTGATTTCTCTTTTGTACAAAAATGAATGGGCGCACCCGGTGGATGCACTGGAGGTTGATTGTGGCCATAGGATCGAAGGGCGAGAAAATAGGTTGTTGGAGCATGGGTTTGATTCGGTCCGAAGGCCGGTTGGCTTAAGAAAATTGAAGAGGAATGGGCGCTTTCATGTGCCACGCTGGTACTGGTCGCGTGTGCAATTCCAAGCTTGGATCTCAGGATTGGCATGGATTGACTAGTCGGAGTTGTGGCTAGAGTTATGCCTGGTATCATAGCCAGGTTGGAAAGAATGGTCAGTTTGTCGCAGAGGAAGAAGACGCTGTCCCTCCGCAGTTGATGTTGTTTCCGGGCCCAAACCTAAGCTTCCAGTCAGTACAACTGTTTCTGGTGTGGTTCAAGATGACAGCGAACTTGAAGTTGTGTCTTCTTTGACAGTCCCAGACAATTTTGAGAGAGTTGTTGATTCTCGGATTTTGGAAGACGATGAACTTGAGGTCAAGTGCCTGGAAGTCTTTGTATCCCCTTCCGCGACAGTCTCAGATGTGGTAATATTTGTGACTGAGGTTGACTGCGCTGTGGATTTTGAAAGAGCGGATGGCGGTAATGTAGAAACGGGGCTGAACTAGTCACGAATGACGGCAGGTTGGCCGAAGAGAAGGAGATTGATGATGAGGGCTCCGAGCCTAAGATAGATATTACCGGCATGATATTGTAGTCAGTATGCTCGTTACCTTCTGCAGAGGGGATCGAGGAAATGGAGATGGATGTTTTGAATGCATTTGTCGAGTCAACTATAAACCATATCATATAAGTTCGAAAGACCCAGCATTGTACAAACAACAATACAGTACATTCGCAGTGGAGTCAGGGGGAATTATAATCATAAGCAATCCAGTACTTACGAAGCCGCTGGAGGACTCGCGAGTCTTATATACCGCAAACGGCAAAGTCGCTCTTCGGTACCCGCACCCCAAAAGAAATTTGATTTGATTTGTAAATGTTGACAAAATTGCAGTGTTCGCCCCAAAGGGTAAACACCATTAGTGAAATGTTCGCCCATCCTGATAGATTCTGCTGTTACATTAAGTGTCGGGGACAATAAGGAGAGATATGCTCTCAGAGCTGTTATTTACAGTGGCAATGTACACTTCACTTCTAGGATCATCAGACCGAATGGATCTGTGTGGTATCACGATGGGATAGAAACTGGGAAGCAGTCACAGTCAGAGGGGTTGCTCTTTACCTTGGATGCTAATTTCCTAAATTTGTGTGTTAGGGGGTACATCACCACAGTGGCTACAGGCGTAATATATATGCCCGGGTCGATGATTGATAATACGGTTGGAACTTGTTGAGAAGCATGGAACCATAATCACTAGAATATATCGTAGACTCGAACCGCTATCGAGAGATTGATGACAGTCGAATCTCGATCAACCGGTCGGTGAAATAGCGACTGGAACTTAATCACGGGTTTTAGTACAGTCGGGAGTTGCCGAACATTATTATGTAAAAAACTTAGTGCAATTTCGATGACGGTCGAGGACCGACCTTCTCCATTCACGAATCTGAATAGACAGTTCTCTAGCGCATTTAATTCTAAGACTTCCTATGTTCTTTGATTTCTACAATTTTGAGAACTGAGTCTGCGGCAACACAATCTTTGTTTGGCACGGGTAGATAGGGGTGAATAATGTCTCGCACTCCTGTCGTGGCGCTACACCTCCAAGCGACCCAAAATCGCTGTGATAAGTCCCTGCGACGTCCCTAGCATAGGCTCGTGTCCAGCCGTTATAGTGCGCGCACAATGACGAGCAAGCAAAGTTAGGGCTTGCACCCGTCCGTCCGACGGGACGCCGTCGCAAAAACGGCCGTCGCTGAGCACGGGACGAGCCCACCCGTCCGTCAAGATCATCTCCAAGGTAGCGCGACGGACGGGTCCCGTCCGTCGACGGGTGACGGCCGTTTTTGACGGGTAAATTGAGAGTCAAGCAAGGTGTTGTGGGATTTTGACACAAAAGACACATAAATGCCATGGAAGCGCCAACTCCTCAAGCCCCGTGGCCCATTCCGACTGTAGCTCGTGAAGCAGCGTGCTTCTCCGCGGGATGAATTGCCGCAAGAGTCTCGAGCTCCACCTGCCGCTTAGCGGCAGACCTCCAACGTCTCCAGCTTGTATGAGTTTCGCGAGCGGCTGGTGATGCGCCGGGGTGCCGACCACATCGGCACCATCTTGCGCTCGACGAGGAAGGTAGCGCCGGCCTCGTACTTCGTGTTGTAGACCTCGTCGCGTGTACCGAGGGCAACAGTTTTGGGAAGTGCGTGTGAGAGCTGGTCGATCCGGGTGACGAGAGCTTCCATGGCTGTAACTAGACACAGAAGACGCGTCAAAACGTGAGAAAGGAAGACGCGTCTTGGACGCGTCAAAAATGCTCGACCGTCGACGTACCAACAGGTTCACCATTTGTGGGATCCGTAACGGGTTTCCGCTGTCGTGAGGATTGAAGTATGAGGCGGGGTCCGGATTGTCGCGACCCATGGTGGTGGTAAGGGAGGAAAAGTTTGACGCGTCCTGTCACGATATCACACTTTTATGCGTGACCAGGTGCCGTGACTCGGGATTCGACGATAGGCAAATGAACACGTAGCAAGACGTGGCACCGGTGACTCGAGAGCCCGCAAAACACATGCATTGCTAACGGCGAGCACTTGGAGTACACACCGCATCTACTTATCATCAAAACTAAGCCTTCGGCATCATCGGCATGGTCAACCAGCAGAATCCTACGGTTGGGAAAACGTCAGTTGAAGATGTTAAAGTTTTTTTTATGACGGGGGTCAACCTTAGTCTCTCTAGACAGACGCTGTAATGATACCAGCTCGTTCCTCGCTCATCACAGTCTGTTAGTTACCGCGTCTGATTAGCGGCGGCCAACCTTATTATGTAATGATGGGAGATGCACGACCAAACAACTCATTTATCTTCACGCGTTTCACCCCATTCGACGCGTATTTCGACCATTGAACGCGGCGCAATGGCACAGGATATCTTTGCGATGGGAATTGTCACTCCCGACAACTTTTATTCCACTCCAAAACAATCCACGACCGAAACGTCCACTCGCTCAGCATCAGACGTCGTAACGACATCTGCGGTGATTTCGAGGGCACTGGCGGACCCAGTTCAAGTGGAAACAGAGCAAGGTAAGCCCACCTCTGTGCCCGAAGACATCCAATTGATTTCTCTGCAGCATCGCAGCACACAAAAAGTCGAAAGGGGCCAAAGGAAACCGTAACGGGCCACTCGCTGCTCCCGTCACCAACACAGCTTCTAGCCAAACCATGCTGCGGGGCAAGAAAAGATCTGAATGGGAAAAGGCCGACCAGCTGCTGGCTCAAATAAACAAGGACTTTGCTTCCCTCGGACGCTTTTTGGAGGTGCTCTTTTACAATCGCATTTCCGGGGTTCTTGATCCACGCACAAACCGCCATGTCCAGTCAGTGGCTGCTTTCCTCAATGGAACGAACAACGTAACAATGGGCACTCTCATCAACTTACTCTACAACCACCCACAAAGCCGTGCTCCATCGAACGCGCTGGATTACTCGCTGCATTTCTCCCCACCTGACGTTGCATCACCTCGGGATATTGATTATGCCCGACCTGCTCTCTCAACCTGGGCTTTGCAAACCGTTGTCCCAGAGCTTCGTCGCCAGGTCTGGGCACTTACACAGAACGATCCCTCTGATCCCATCGACGCGACTCAGCTGCGCGCAACCACCAATGGCAGAGCGAAAAATGTACGGCTCGCAACTTGGGATGCATTTGGCCGGGTCAGCATACCACGCATTGCCTCAGCGTACAAGCGTAGGGCTCCAGCGGCTTGGTACGCAACGGAAGGAATGGGAGCTCCGACCGTAAATGTGTAACCGTGCTGAGAAAGAGACGGCCTCACAACGCGGTATTTTTATTCAAGTTACTCTCATTGTTTCAATGGTTTAACGCAGAACATAGGTTCAGGTTGGCGTTCTCAGCTGCTTGGCACTCTCCCGGAATCGTTATGCAAGCGGTTATCTCGCGCTTCCGCTCGCTGTGTGGCAGTTCGCGTGCAAGACCCACGTTGACGAGAAACGGATATTCAGCCGATTTGGCTTCACTGTTCACGATACCACGGCGCGGGCCTGCTTGAACTCCCTTACAGACTCCAGCTTGGCGAAACTGCGAGAATCTGTCGCAGAGGGAATCGCAAACGGTACCATGTACTGGCAAATTGTGCTTGACAATATACAGCAATATTGCCGCCAACGTGATCACCGGCTCGGACGGCAGGATGTTCTCAAAGTTGGCACTGCGGCCACCGCAATTCTCTTGGAGGATTGTGCCCCTGGTGCATTCAACCTGCAGGATCACCTGGATCGTGTAATGAAGCAGGAGCGGCGTCAATTAACAATTGATGCCCTGTATGCGGACATCGATTGGAAGTACATTCATGAACTGACGGCACTTCTTTGGGTTCGCATCTTGGTTCATTTCATTCCGCAACTCGCCTATCTTCGCCAGGACGTTGCAGCGTTATTTAATTCAGACGCTATGACCAAGCATCGGCTGCCAAAAGGTCGCATAACGGTGATGCAACCTGTCGGAACCAATGCAGAACATTCAACAGAGACCCAGGGCATGATGCGCGCGATGCTCGACTTTGAAGGCCAGATGGGACTGGATGAACAGGCGATGGAAGGCTTAATTTTCATGCCTCGAGGGGACGGAGCTTCGATCGCAGCCATCTGGCGGATAAAAAAATATTTATCTGCGCATCCAGAACATTACAAGGCCTTCCGGAACCGCGTCCCTCCGGGTCCAGAAATTTTCCACACACGGTGGACACAGCTCAACGCCATGTCCAACAATTCGTACGGCCCCGCTTCCTCATCGGATCCCTCGGCACTCTCCAAAGTGCGACAGCGGCGGGGGCAAAGCGGCCGTCGAACCTGAAGAAAGTCGACTTCTTTCCCACATCACGAAGCATGAAACTATTTTTTGAAGCTCGGGTTTTGGACTGTTGGCGGTACGTGACCATCAACTTATATATCCTCAACATCTAATCAATTTCTCAGCATTTGGTTTGACGCCGCGGACATCATTGAGCACTTCGCAAAGCCAATGCGTAACCCGCCGGATATCACGGGCTATTGAAGGCAGCCGAATACTGGTCCGACGATATGCATCTCAACAAGCCTACGCGCAAGCTTTGAACCAAGACTTCGTGGACTCTGCAAATGTCGAGATGAAAATCCCATTAGGAACCCCATGGGTATCTCCTGTCGAAAGCTCACGCACAGAAGATGACGAGGGAGAGGGTGAACCCGAAGACAATGAGGCAGATCCAGTGATTCTGGATGAACCGATGAGGAAGGAGAAATCCTTTCTGAATCGGAGGATGGAGGTCAAAAGAAGAAGAAGAAACGACCCTCTGTGCACGTTGAGGCCGATGATTTTATGGGTGATCGGGTTGTAGCTAATGAAGCCTTGTTTCTCCAAGACATGGGCTGGTGGATTCTAGTGTCGGATGCTGTACCGACGGTGAAATCGGGCGAATCTGGAAATCATGAAGGTATTTATTTCTCTCTTGAAATTGGATCAAGACTACTTGACCGTCACACAGATATGGATCTTGTCCTTCTGCGGCTCTGGAAACCGCAACTACACCAACTACCTTCTCGAGACATATTGTCTGCATCGATACGAGGCCTCCAAAGACTTCTCAAATGCGATGTTAACAACTGGCTCATCAATTTACGGGGCCACAAGTATATCGAATGCGACTGGGTCCAAGAGGATTTTAACAAATGGCTCGAAGAAATGGTGGAACACAAGGGCGGCGATTTTGATGACATTTTTACAGGCATACCTTGGCGCCGAACGTCATGCATTTCCTTCGGATGAAGGAGAAGATGGAAACTGCATTCGACCTCACGCCTCGCGGAAAGACCCACGGTTTACCCCACCTGAGAAACGAGTTTCAACAATCTTACGGATGCATAAAGAGGATCAGCTGCATCTCTTTCGACCTGGTCGGAGCATGGGCCATGCGGCGGTTAATTTTTTCGAACGTGGCTATGAAAAACTCGAGGATACACAGCTCACGAAATTTATTCGCGACAGCACGGCCTACGCGGATATCACCAAGGATGTACTGGATGGCCAAGAGCACGATGACTGGGACGAGGAACAGCAACGGAAGTACGACCAGATGCAACAAATACCAGCGAGGATTCAGATTCGGAGGACGAAAGCGAGACGGAATCGATGGCTGGTGACAACTCGGGTGATCTGGCATTCGCGGTATCGACTACTCCGACGACGAATCCGAATCTGATGGAGAGACATTGGATTTCGGAGCAGAAGAGCCCAACGAAGATTCGGAGGGAGATGAGGAAGACGAGGTCCGTTCGGAGATGGAAGAGGAGGAGATGGATAAGTACGTTCCGGTCATTGAAGAGCCTGCTCCTGAGGGGGCAAAATAATTCATTAAACAGCTGTACTACTTAATTTTCGAGATCACCATGGCGAATACGAGGCTTATACTTGGGTCCGTACATCCAGCGGTATCGTCAATGCTCTTGAGTGGCTCCCGGGCCGCGCGAACACGTTTCGAGGCAGACGGCACATTAGTGGTGTCCTCCAGGACGGGGCGCTCCGTTTAACTGACTCGGTGGGAGGACTTACAGGTTCCTCCGCTGCGGCAGCGACACCGGCGACTGCACCCACAACAGGCCCATCTACATCTCCCTCATCATCTCCATCTCCAGACTCAATCCGACATCTCCTCCTTCCCGCGGCACCGTTGCGCTTCAGTCGTGCCTTCTTGTTCTTCGCCAACCTAGCAGCGTCGAATTGGGACGCGAACTCAAGCTGAAAGCTGCGAATGACCGCCCAGAGTGCGTCCCCGTGGCGCTCGTGGTGCTTCCATAGCGGGATCTTCGTCACAACAACGTCCCGCGTCCAAATTATTAAGAGATTGTCGAGTAGGGAAGCAATGATGGGGTTTGAGAGGTAAGAGGACGCTGGCGTGCATCCGTAGATGTCGTAATCGCGCTCCAGCTTCTGTACTCGCACTCTGAATTTCGGAGCTCCGCGTCAGCCTCTGAGCGCATTTTACGAGTAAGTTGGTGTTCTCGGTCTAAAGGGTGCTGCAGCTGCGGTTTTAGCTGCAGGCTCAGAAAAGGGCCGAGGCATTGGGATCCGGATGGAAGCGGTGATGGCTCGAAGGCGAGTGAGCCCGAGAAGCGAGGCAGGCAGTTGGAACTGGGAGGCGTCGTGGGAGGGAAATACAATCCAAATGTGAACCCGCCGTGCTGTTGCCAAACACCTTGTTGAAAATACGACCAGGCAGTCCGTGGTGGTGAGCATCATGGCCTTTCGTTATTCATTGTCGTTAGGCTCTTGCTGGCCTTCGCGGGTACACGAGATGCAGAATCACCTTTGAGTGTATCATGAGGAACTAGGTGTAATGGAACTGGGCGTATAATGACTCACCGCGCGCGAGATACTTTTCCGCCGATGTGAAGGACCGGTGCTTGAGCTAAAATAACAGCTCGGCCAACGGTGGATGGATCCCGTCCGACGCGACCACCCTGCTGGATCGTTTGCGCAACGGTTTTGGCTACTCCAAGCTGAACGCTGTCAAGGAGGGTTTTAACATTGAATCCCTGCCCGAACGCGACGGTGCGACGATAATCTGGCACATGGGGTCATCCGCATCAAGGCCACGGTCTTTTCGTTCTCGTCCGGCCAGCACATCGCGTGATAGAGCCGACGCGAGTAAGCCGCCGCGGACCTGGAGGAAGGAGCCGAAGGAGGTAAACATAGACACGCCAACAGAGTTCGATGGTGGCGCAATAAATGAGGTCTTGCGTTTGCTGAGAAGATACTGGAGAAGGTCGGGGAAGAGTCTCCACCCAACGTGTGTGTGAGGGCGCGCAGGAGAAATTGTATGTTTTCACGCTCATTCGAGCGGCGGTATAGATGGAACATGCCTGGCTGAAGACCGAGGCTTTTGCACACCGTTTTTGTAGGAGCACCCGGCTGGAGCGTCGCGGTTAAAGCAGAGAGAGACGTGGGAGGAAGGCGGCACGGACGAAGTTGCCGATGTACCTGAAGGCTGGTCGGAACTCGCCTCCCCACTCGTTGATGAGATGGCCCTCGTCGATGGTGGTATAGGCATGTTGTCGCGGAATAGCTGACAGTTCGTGATGTATTCCCACTGCTTGTCCATGAGGTGCTCCGGATCAATGCAGATGATAGGCCATTGACATGAGCGACCTCCGAGGCTATGTTCGCCCCGCTTTCCGCGCGTCTTGAAGTGCCTCGGAGGTCCATGCAAGAGCCAGTACTCCAAGGGCTTTAAGCTCGAAAACCTCGAGACATGCGTTGGTGAGCACAAACACGCGAAAGAGAGATTATAATCACGCACTATATTGCAACAGCCCTTTTGTGGGCGCAATCACCAGTGCGACAGGTTCTTCTGATTCCCAAACCCCGGATATGCCGCTGGATTGCTCGCGACCTCGAGGAGGACGATTATGGGACCGTAAAAAGGGCGGAATTTCGTCACCAGTCCCAGTGATAACAAGACGTCTTCACCGTCGAGGATCCAGGCGACGATGGTGACCTGCCATTCGTGGAGCCCGCCTGTCATTGAGGAATCTTTTCGGCAACGAGTGTCGGATGGTCGTGCGGCCCGATTCGGTCTGCCATTTGCGGCCTCGGGAGGGAGCCATTGGATGGAGTACACAAACGCGTCGTGGAAGTTGTCGAGTGTTGTCGTGTTTGATGGGAACACGTGCATTCCCAATGCGGTGCTTATATAATAAGGTCGACGCCTGCTGTGATGGCGCAATAACCACAGGACTAGGTCAACCTGACGTTTATATAGGTATGGTTGCAGTCACGACTTCGTGACAAACTTTTGTCCCGATTTGGAAATGGCTACTACGTCTCGAGTTTTTAGTGGGAGATTGAGTCATTGTGTAAATAGCATGCTAGGATATATATCTACAGATCCCCCGGAGCAAAAGTTCGAAAAGTGAAAAAGTTTTTTTGTCCACTAAGATTTTGCGTTTTCGGTTCGGGCCGGCCATAACCGTGGCTGTGCCCCGCCATCACTCGCGCCGTCGTCTTCCTCTGGCTCCACACTATGCCGCGGGTATCCCAGGGCACCTTTCATCAGCACAGGGTACGGGGGGATGTTCGCCACCTCTCAGCCTAACTCCGCTCCCTCTCAAACTGAATTAGACGACAACGGAGACAATCTGTGGGAGAGTGATGCAGAATCTGACACCGACGAAGAAGACATTGACTGCTTCGAGGCTTGGGACGTGCAGCCGAAGCCACGGACCTATGATGAGCGCGAAGAGAGACGACGTGAGAAGCGGGAGAAGGCGGCTGCCAAACTCCGTGCGCTGAGATGCGGAGTGCCGAAAATCGGGAAGGCGGAGCCTTGAATAAAAATGCAGGTGCGTATATTCATGGTGGAATATGGACAGTAAATTAATCGTCTTGTGTAGGCACCCACAGGGGAGCTTACGGTGTCGGTGGTGCGTCCAAGCGAACCGTTCAATTACACAAGAAAAAGCTGCGGGACGCCTTCAATTCAGGTTCTCTGAACATCTCACGGGCTGAATTGGATCGCCAGCTGGCCATCATTGATGCAACCGCGGCCCCCGCTGTCAAAAATCGACTCCCCTCGCTTCTGGTTCACTGCCGGCTCAGCGAACTCTCATCAATATGTTTGCGAGCCAGAAACGTGCCGCGCTCCCTCTCCGAATGATGGATGGGAAGAAATTCCCCGCCCTGCTGCTTCCTTTAAGCGCCTCCGAACTGATGCCCCCGAGCTTCCACGGAGGAGGAGTCTTCGTCTGACGAATTAGATGAGGAGAGGAGGTGGAGCCGCCGCCGGAGCAGATTGAGGAAGAGGCACGGGAGGAGCATGGGGACGAGGCGGTTAACTCTACTGTCTTGGCAGACAATGTTGCGGAGTGGGTGGACACCATTCTCGATGACGCAGCCCCGCAGAACCCCAAGAGCTCGGTGCTCTCGCCGCCTCGTCTCTCAAACTAGCACGCAAGCAGAGGATTATCGGAGTGAGGTTCTGTTTGCCTCTCTAGTCGATTTTTATCGCTGGATGCCTCGCATGGGACGTCTCCGGGCGGCACTCCGTGTTGCTAATACCTCGACGATGAAGGATTTATCTCGGGGTTCAACGATGGTTGCGAACGCTCGAGGTTGGCACCGTAAATCTGTTTTCCCTCGCCTCCATCCTATTCCGTGTCTGACTTTAATTGCAGGTCAATCCGAAATTATTGCAGCGCCATATCAATGAAACATTACTTCCCTCGCTCGCGCTCAAGAAGAAGACAATTTCGATCCGGCACTGTCAGCGATGGCTTTGGCGGCTCGGATACCGCCGCAGAGGCCACCAGAAGGGTGTTACTGGGACGGGCATGAGCGTAAGGATGTGAGGCAGCGGCGCGAAGAATTCCTTGCAGAGCTGCTTGCCTATGAACACCTCCGCCCGATGTACGCTGAGCCTGACATGCAGGAGGTTCTGCCCGAGCTTCTAGGCGACAACATTGAGCACGTTGAAATCGTCCATGACGAGGCCAGCTTTCATTCAAATGACTACCAGAACAACCAATACTGGCTAAAGCCTGGCAAGCAGGTCCCCAAAAAGAAGGTCGTGTCGTTTGATCATGGTGTCCGCATTTTTGTGCGAACGCTATGGTCTTCTCGCTCTTACTCCAGAGATGATAGCGGAAAACGAGAAAATGGTGGCTGAGCTTCGTTTAGCAATCACAGATTCGACAACAGTGATATATCCAGATAACAAGGCCTCAGGCGACGACTATTGGAATATGAAGCAGATGATGAGCAGGTAAGTCCTTTTCTTCTGCATTGAACTTTCTTTGTCAATTCTAATCGAATAATAGCTCATCATCGCCATTCTTATTGCTCGTCGTATGTTCCCCAAAGCTGTCATTCACTGGATTTTCGATAATTCGTCCGCCCACGGGAGTCTTGCACCAGACGCCTTAACCACCACCAAGATGAATGTGAACCCGGGTGGGAAGGTTCCAGAAATGCGCGACACCATAATTCCTGACAGCAATCCGCACGGCCACGCAGGTGAAGCACAGAAGATGACCTTCGAGAAGAGTCTGCCCGCCAATCACCCGTACAAAGAATTCGAGGACTTCCGAAAGGAATGAAGGTGATTTTGGCAGAGCGAGGATATACGAAGGACACCAATGGTAAGACATTGATCGGTGACTGCAGAGCGTGCAAACTTGTGAAGTCTCGCAAACCTCATCTCAACGTGCTTCGGCCGATGAGGAACGAGAAATGACAGTGATGACGGAAACGACACGGAAGGAAGAGGGAACCCGTTGATTGTTGCATGCGGCGCTTGCTCTCGTTCAACCGGATTTTGCTGGCCAGAAGTCTCAACTCGAGCTGGTGCCGTTCATTTTACTTCTGACAATTAATACTCATTCAAATTGTAGCTAATTGCAGCAGCACCCGGAATGGTGTGCCATTTCCTGCCCAAGTTCCACCAGAAATGAATCCGATCGAATATTTCTGGGCTTGGGTGAAGCGGTGGTTCCGGGAGCGTTCTAACGGAACTTGGCAAAAAGCCAAGGACCTCGTTGATGATGGACTTTGTCTCTGCCCCCTTCCCACCATCCGGCGATTCTATCGACATGCACATCGCTATGCCAGTGTCTACCGGCTAGTGCCACAGGGCCGGTTGCCGAGTTTGCTGTGAAGAAATATCGATCGCACCGCGGAGTGCGTGCAACTGAATTGGCCGATGCAAAGGCGGAGTGGAAGGCCAAGGCAGATGCAGTGTTGAAAGGGGTGGTACTGACTCGGACCCAGGGAAAGGGCAAGGCGAAGGCGAAATAGGTACACTGAATTTTGAAATTTCTGCCCGAGATTTTGCGCTTTTTTTTCCCACCTATGAACACCCAGATTTTTTTGAAACGAAAATTTTACCTACTAACTATACCTACTTTTATGCCTAATCCTGAATCTCCAAGGTCCTAGGCCAAATTTGCGGCTTGACATGAAGTCTTGGCTGCAACCATACTCAAGCCGGGCCTGAGCCCTGGGTTGGGCTTGAACTTGTCGAGGCCCAAGCCCGAAGCCCGCTCAAGCCCGCTGCCGGGCCTGGCCGGGCTTGGGCTTCATCGGGCCGGGCCTGGCGGGCTTCGGGCTTGAAGCCCGGCCCTGAGCATCACTATGGTGCGCATCACCTAGCTGCCGCCACCAAATTTAGTGGCCAAATTGGCCGGAGAAAAAAATTTCAATTAAGTGTACCTCTGAGTGGATTCCGGAGCCTACTTTGTACATTATATTCACCCTCGGCGGTCCGCAACAGCGTGTTTACAGCGTGTATCGTTTGATCTGATGGCGGCAAACGATAATCAAATCTCGATTAGATTATTCCGCTTACTGTAAACATCGACGCTTTGCTTGTCAGCCGCATGAATCTCAACCCTGGAGGGAAACAAGCACACATGTGCATGGTTGGTGGATGGATGGCAGTGTTCGCAAGGTCTAGAAGATGGATTATGCTGCAGATCATCCAGGATTTCCAGGCGAGCCAAAGGGGATGACACAATTCTAGAAGAACGTGGCCTTTGGCCCTCGGAAGATTCGTGAAGGAGTGCATAAAGGGCTGCACACTGCGGCCCGTGATTGAGGCTGTTGGAATTGCAGCCTGACATCCTCGAGCAACAGTCCAATGGTGGCAGAAAAAATCGAAGCAGCAGGTCATCTACCCCAAATATCATGCGAGTTGAACTTTATCGAGTTCTTCTGGGGCGCCATCAGAAATACCTCCGTGACCACTGTGACTACAGTTACGAGGGGTTGAAAACAAACATGCCGGCTGCACTTCCCTCCGTTCAACTCTCCGTGATTCGCAAATGGGAGCATCCACATGATTCGTTGGATGGAGCTTATGCAATAACTTGGGGCCGAAAGAGGCTCAACGGGTGGTTCGTGCCTTCAGTTCGACTAAATAACCTCCCACCGTCGTGTTTTCGAGCGCGCTGCATGGCAGTTCGACCAGTAGAACTCTCTGTAATTTAGCGGTCATTTTAAGCCTACTTACGACTCTGACGACCGATTTTTGAATATATTCGAGAATGTGGCCAAATTGGGTCTGGAAGAAATTTCGAGCTCACTCAGTTTTGATCCATCGAAAATCCTCTAGCAGTTATCTTCCTACACTCAAAAGGAACACTTCTACTAGACGGATAAGAAATATATGTTTTTTTGAGCCCGGAAATTTTCAAGCACGTGGTGGTGGCAGCTAGGTGATGCGCACCATAGCAAAGGCAGTGGTCTGATGGAATAGCCAATATTAATTAATTTACGGCAGAGAAAACGCCATTATGGGTTCCATTGTGATGGCAAAGTCTTGGGGAATGTCCTAGATAAAAATTTGGAGCCCTAGGGTGGAGGAATGAGCAAAAACGAAACAGAGGAAGGCGGGCGTGACTCGATCGCCCGTTTTGTATACAAACTGCACCAGACGTTATAGGGCAGTCTTCCGCAATCAAATCTCATCAAAATGTCTGCCTCGGATCATTCCGTCGCTTATATATATCCCCAGTGCAGCTGCTAGTAGCGGCTCATGAAAGGTGTAGGGGAGGCGTAGTACTTAAGCCACATCCCGTGATTGATGCGACTGATCGCAGTTGTGATCCGTCCGCGAATCGGTCCGTAACCACGTCTTATGGCATAAGTCACGCGTGATTTTGAAACGCGACGCGTATCTCTCTGAGCTTTCATGGCACTCGAAGTCACCGCAAACTGGTCCACCCAGGAACCCAAGAAGCCAAAGGATCCTAAAAAACCAAAGGAACTCACGGTGGTGCTCGGGAGGGAGCGGGAAGACCTCTAATGAAGCAAAATTGCAAATTCTCGGGCCGTTCACCTACGCCGCTGCTACAGGAACGCGCTCGGGAATCCACCTCCCATACCAGTGGCTCTCGGCGGCCATTGCCCCATTTTTTCTTCCTCGTAACCCATGCTGCTGTTCCTCGAGGCAACCCCGCCACTGCTTCTGCCTCAGCTGGGAGATCAACTTGGTCCGCTCTCGGGCCTTCGCGTGCTCAGGCAGCACCCATATCCGCTTCGACAATTCTGGTATTTCAATTCAATTTTAATGTGATGCATGAGTATCAATTTACACACAAACAGTCACCCGTCCACCACCGATTTCCGTAG
This sequence comes from Mycena sp. CBHHK59/15, assembly GCA_029204085.1. NCBI lineage: Eukaryota > Fungi > Basidiomycota > Agaricomycetes > Agaricales > Mycenaceae > Mycena > Mycena sp. CBHHK59/15. The sequence continues at coordinate 103,330 of JARGXW010000180.1, read as the reverse complement.
GTGATCTTGCACAGCTCAATGAAGAGCTGGCGTACATCGACGAAAACGATGAGCATGCGGATATTGCTGCAGGAGATTGCATCATCGACGAAAGTCTCATAGAAGATCCCCCGGAGAATGGCGAGGAAATCTAGATACAGAGGAGGCTGCATTTTGCGATCAAGAGTCCGCAATCTCAAAGCAATTGAGCGACGCGAAGAAGAGACTCACTGATGAAATTAAAGCTCATGGAAACCCTCTGTTATCAACGGGGTGATTTTTATGATAGGCCCCCGCATCCTGTCTTCGCCCTTGGCCGCGGCCTTGATCCAACTGCCGTATATCACCGCAAAATATTTGTGTGGTTGCCGAACTTCCTTCCCGGCCATCCTGAACGCTTCAAGTGTACTTGTGGTAAGCCTTTATCTCGCAAAGGTCTGTCCATGTTCCAGTCGCACACCTGGTTTTAATTATTTTTTTCGCCAAGGCTTCAATGACAATCCTATCGCTCGCCGAGTTCGTTCAATGCCAGCTGATTTTTTCCTTCTCAAAATCGGTTTATTTGCGATGACCGACGGAAAGATTCACCGGGATGTGGAACCAACCACCAGGGTACCGATCCCCATATTATTGCGCAGCTTCCGCGGTTTGTACAGGTGGCATTCCCAGGTATCTGTCTTTCCAAAATACATCTATCGAGTCGCTCACATTTATGCAGCATATATATCCGCACGCGGTGCCATTTCAAAGCTCATGATGGCGCAAATGTCAAATACATTTGCCGCACGCTTCGGTCTGCTCCGTTTTCTGAACTAGTTTCCGAGATCCAGCACGATATCATGCAGACGGGGAGCTGATGTACCTTTCTGCCGCAGATTTCTATGGCCGGACCAACGTTCAGTCATTTTCTGCATTTGATGACCCACAAGGATATGCAGGGTCTCCACCGTCTGTCCCTTATCTGAAGGCACTCTTCACAGATAATGTTTCTGCGTATCGCATCTTCATCGAACGATTTATTGCATCATTGCCATTGACCGTGGCGGCAGGGGACCATACATTCCAGGTTAGTGTCAACTTACAAATATGTAATGACGGCCTGACCCTCATTTTATTTAGCTCCTCAAGTACATGGGGGACTTGAAGGGGGAACAGATCTTCATCGCTGCATATACTCTGCTTAACGAGTTCGAAGAGGTCCGAGCGCACTCCTTAACTCAAACCAAGTCGTTGGCATTTGTTAAAGAATTGTTCGAGAGAATTCAGGAAGGGTTAAAGAATGCGAACCATCCGCCAACCGGATATTTACACAGATTCACCACAACGTGAGCAGTTCATTCTTCCGTGGTGAAAGTCTGATGTTTTTCAGTGGAGCGGTCCTTTCACGAGTCTATCAACAGCTCGTTGATCAAGGACGTTGAGCCGATTACCGAGTGGACAGACCTTCCCACCTTTGACCAAGTTCTGGAATCCCAACCACCATCGTCTCTGATTCAATGGAGATTGAGGACGAAGCAAATGATATTCTCGTGGATATTGTTACTCCAACCACACCGCTTTCTTTGGTCGCGCTTGCAATCAAGACACAACAACGCAAAGACGGGCCGCCTCGTCTGGAGATTATCCAACTCCGGACGCAGGATAGATTGTCGTCTTCGAGGTATAGATTTACATACATACTCTATTCAAGTACATTGATTGATTCGATATGTAGGTTGCAGCTCTGACTTCGCGGAGCGAGATTCTTCCTTCTTTGCGGGCAATTCTCACCAACCCCACAATTATCAAGATCGGACATTCGATACGCGAGAACCTCCAGATAATTTCGGATGCATTCTCACTCCCCGAAATCGCGACACTCGCAAAGGCAAAAAATGCGCCCATACTCGACTTGGGAAAATATGCCAAATTGAAAGCGGTGGTCGATGATCCATCAGTTTCACTTTCTGCACTTTCGGGTCTAGTTCTTCGAAAGTCCTTTTCATTTCCCTACCATCTTCGTATCCTTGGTCCTTACGCCGCGGAGCAAAATACCTTGCTGTTTCGGGAGATCGACTGCAGTGGCAAATTTATCTTGCGCTCAGTCATCTTGATTCTCTCGGGTTACCATTAAGCCCACCCAATCGGTGACTCACGGGCAGCGTGTAACACTCATCCAGGCTTGCAAGCCGGTGGCGGAAGGCTCAATTGTTGGTCACCATCCGGGCTACCTCGAGCGATTATGGATGAGCACGGACTCACAAAGCGAATTAATGTGAGCGCGTCACGTTCTCTCATTGAGATTTCGAAGGTTGGTTCTCTTCAACTCCTTGTGTTGATATTTCTTACGGCGTCCCGTAGGTTCTAGTTCCAGGCTCACTTCACAAATTGCACAATCAAACACTCGAATGGATCTTTGCGCATGGCGGACAAGCGGTTGTAAGCACTCACAGCTTATTTCTCGCGCGAAACCGCTCCAGGCCGGCTCGCATTGTTTCCCGTGTATTTTCTGTGCCCGCTCCGCCGACAACTCCCAACATATCCCAGAGTTTACCCCTTCAATTTCTCCTTCCATCGAGTTCGAAAATTTGACCGAGAAGGACATGGAGGATACATTCGCATGCGAGGATTCAGACCAAGATGACGATGATTTTGACTTTGACTTTGATGAAGACACCGAGTTCGAGGGCAATCCGGTATTTAACACTGCTTCCAGGTGTTACATTTTTAACAGTTTAACCAGGACACGAGCTCAGACGGCGAACTAAGCGGGCGGGAGCGAGTGCGATAGTTCGATTTCTGCGCTCTCTGGTGCTCTCTATTTCTGTACTTGTATGGAAGGCACCGCTTTTCTATCGCACTCGCTCCCGCCCGCTTAGTTCGCCGTCTGAGCTTCAAAACCAGGTACAATATGAAGTAAATAATTGCTCTGAAACTACTAGCGTGAACACGATCAGCTTCCGCGGGTCTGCGCTGCATTCTCCCGTTGCAAAGTGCGTTCCTCCCTCTCGCGTGCCCGGTTCTTCTTCAAAGGGGATGCCCGCATATACACCACTTTTTGCCGCCCGACCCCGACAGTTGTGCCGCTTCGGACAACAGCCTCCACACACAGGGCACAGCGTCTCGTTACTTTTGCCTTCTGAGTTGCAGGACCTGGTGTAGGTGTGGAGGCACCAGGCAGCAATGTCTGTTGCACGACGACAGGCCGGATGAATTGAGGTGCAGCCAACTGCGCAGGCTGTGGGGCCGGCTGTGGAGTAAATTGCACAGAGGGCAACATTGACTCCGCAGTCTCGTTTACCTCATCGCTCTGCATGGACGACTCGCCAGATTCCAATTCAGGGATCTGGGAGTCACCAACATCTTCTCCATTTCTCCTCAGCCATCGGATTGAAAGAAGTTGGAACATTGTCGCCTGCGACAGATAAAATCAGCGCAGATTTGGAAGAAAAGAAGACGAGTCAAACCTGCAATAGAGAGGTCCACTTCGCCGTCGGGAACAGCTTCGGGTACGGAATCGCAGGTAGAGCATTAGTATAATTATCGTCCGAATTGAGAATGTCGAGAAGCGGCTTCCGCGCAGTGAAATTGATACCGGTGGACAGTGTGGAACGTTCCGATTTCCAGAGAATGGTCTTTTTATGGTGCGCTTCAAGTTGTTGAGGTAGTTTGTAGTAAATTCGGAGGTTGGAGTCGGTTACTGAGCGTGATTGGGCGTCCACGAGTTCGTTCCAAAATTGTGCAAGCTTGAGGAAGTCGATGTTCTTCCAGTGCTCGTGGGGTGGATAAACCTTGGCACCCTTCTGAATTTTGCGTGGTTAATATGTGCCTTGAAAGTGATGTATTTCCTGGTGCGTATGCACTGGAACCACCGCCGCAAGAGTCCGCTGACGAAGTTGGAGGTAGCGGTACCGGTTTATGACTTGGTCAGAGGCGCGTCATGACATGCACTGGTGTATCACGATGGTGAGGTAGACCAGTGATGTGTGGGCGAGGAGTGTAGTGATTTTGAGATTTTCAGCAAGTGATTGGCGATAGGGAGGATGCCAATGGTTTCGGAAGTCGCGATCCGAGTCGGGAGCACACAGGGAAGAGGGAAGGAGGGCTTGCAGCCGACTTCAATAGCAAGTTCGACGATCTCGTCCCTGATCCAAAGTGCATAATGGCCGCGATACTTTTTGCCCGTGCGGTTATGAAACCCGACCTGGCAAGCGTCAGAAGACTGAACAGGATCGAAAAAAATGAACAGAATACCCTCATGTTTCGACGCAAAATCCAGTTAATTAAAATGCACTCTGCCAATTCTGGAGAAGCTCGCAGGGAGCCAAAAATGCGACGAACGACCATATGGAATCCACCCTCGAGCGAGTTCGTTCCTCGCACGGTGCGGTAGACGTTGAGCCCATCACGGTCCTTTCCCATTAGATAGTAAGGGGGATACCAGGAGGATCCGAGAGGTACCCTCTCGCGCGGTTTGAAGGAGATGTTGGACCATTTCTTTGGCTTCATCTGAGAAGAAGGGGCCGTTGCTTTTCTTCGTTGAGCACTGGATGTCCTGGTATGCGTTGACATTATCGAGTCGGCCCAATAGCACGGTGCGTTCCGGAATATAGCGGCGGATACGGCGGTTAAGAGTCGAAGACTTTGCGCGCTTGTAATACTCCCAGTCACCTCCGTTCTTCTCGATGACAGCTCGGACAGCACATTCGTCCGAATGATCCCGGACAAAGATGGCCTCGCTGAAGTCGTGGGCAAATGCTTTGAATGCCGATGTTTTTTTGACAAGAGGCGGAGCAGTCGGTCCATGTAATGGAACACGTCATCGAGAACACGACTGGGAAGCTTCTGCGGATCAATGTTGCCTGTGCAATTTATCCACGGGACGCTGCGATTGGTCACCTAATTATCGGCCTGTCGTGCAAAGACATGCTGCCTGGTGCTCACACTCCAGTTGCAATCAGGCCAAGTCGAACGCTTGCCCTGTGTGGAGCTGTTTGTCCAAGCGCACACTGTCGGGTCGGCGGCAAAAAGTGGTTATATGCGGCATCCCTTTGAGAACGGCAGCGAGAGGGGAAGCACTTTGAACGGGAATGCAGGCAGACGCGAATGCGTTCAGCTGTATTCAGAGAATTTATTTACTTATTGTATGGTTTGAAGCTAACGGCGAACTAGCGGGGGGAGCGATGCGATAGAAACGTGCTTCCATACAGTACAGAAAAAGAGCACAGAGAGCGCAGAAATCGAACTATCCATCCTCCCGGCTAGTTCGCCGTCTGGCTCGTTGTCCTGGTTAAACTGTTAAAAATGTAACACCTGGAAGCAGTGTTAAATACCGGATTGCCCTCGAACTCGGTGTCTTCATCAAAGTCAAAGTCAAAATCATCGTCATCTTGGTCTGAATCCTCGCATGCGAATGTATCCTCCATGTCCTTCTCGGTCAAATTTTCGAACTCGATGGAAGGAGAAATTGAAGGGGTAAACTCTGGGATATGTTGGGAGTTGTCGGGCGGAGCGGGCACAGAAAATACACGGGAAACAATGCGAGCCGGCACTGGAGCGGTTTCGCCGCGAGAAATAAGCTGTGAGGTGCTTACAACCGCTTGTCCGCCATGCGCAAAGATCCATTCGAGTGTTTGATTGTGCAATTTGTGAAGTGAGCCTGGAACTAGAACCTACGGGACGCCGTAAGAAATATCAACACAAGGAGTTGAAGAGAACCAACCTTCGAAATCTCAATGAGAGAACGTGACGCGCTCACATTAATTCGCTTTGTGAGTCCGTGCTCATCCATAATCGCGTCGAGGTAGCCCGGATGGTGACCAACAATTGAGCCTTCCGCCACCGGCTTGCAAGCCTGGATGAGTGTTACACGCTGCCCGTGAGTCACCGATTGGGTGGGCTGTAACGGTAACCCGAGAGAATCAAGATGACTGAGCGCAAGATAAATTTGCCACTGGCAGTCGATCTCCCGAAACAGCAAGGTATTTTGCTCCGCGGGCGTTAAGGACCAAGGATACGAAAGATGGTAGGGAAATGAAAAGGACTTTCGAAGAACTAGACCCGAAAGTGCAGAAAGTGAAACTGATGGATCATCGACCACCGCTTTCAATTTGGCATATTTTCCCAAGTCGAGTATGGGCGCATTTTTTGCCTTTGCGAGTGTCGCGATTTCGGGGAGTGAGAATGCATCCGAAATTATCTGGAGGTTCTCGCGTATCGAATGTCGATCTTGATAATTATGGGGTTGGTGAGAATTGCCCGCAAAGAAGGAAGAATCTCGCTCCGCGAAGTCAGAGCTGCAACCTACATATCGAATCAATCAATGTACTTGAATAGAGTATGTATGTAAATCTATACCTCGAAGACGACAATCTTATCCTGCGTCCGGAGTTGGATAATCTCCAGACGAGGCGGCCCGTCTTTGCGTTGTTGTGTCTTGATTGCAAGCGCGACCAAAGAAAGCGGTGTGGTTGGAGTAACAATACCCACGAGAATATCATTTGCTTCGTCCTCAATCTCCATTGAATCAGAGACGATGGTGGTTGGGATTCCAGAACTTGGTTCAAAGGTGGGAAGGTCTGTCCACTCGGTAATCGGCTCAACGTCCTTGATCAACGAGCTGTTGATAGACTCGTGAAAGGACCGCTCCACTGAAAAACATCAGACTTTTCACCACGGAAGAATGAACTGCTCACGTTGTGGTGAATCTGTGTAAAATATCTCGGTTGGCGGATGGTTCGCATTCTTTAACCCTTCCTGAATTCTCTCGAACAATTCTTTAACAAATGCCAACGACTTGGTTTGAGTTAAGGAGTGCGCTCGGACCTCTTCGAACTCGTTAAGCAGAGTATATGCAGCGATGAAGATCTGTTCCCCCTTCAAGTCCCCCATGTACTTGAGGAGCTAAAATAAAATGAGGGTCAGGCCGTCATTTACGATATTTGTAAGTTGACACTAACCTGGAATGTATGGTCCCCTGCCGCCACGGTCAATGGCAATGATGCAATAAATCGTTCGATGAAGATGCGATACGCAGAAACATTATCTGTGAAGAGTGCCTTCAGATAAGGGACAGACGGTGGAGACCCTGCATATCCTTGTGGGTCATCAAATGCAGAAAATGACTGAACGTTGGTCCGGCCATAGAAATCTGCGGCAGAAAGGTACATCAGCTCCCCGTCTGCATGATATCGGTGCTGGATCTCGGAAACTAGTTCAGAAAACGGAGCAGGACCGAAGCGTGCGGCAAATGTATTTGACATTTGCGCCATCATGAGCTTTGAAATGGCACCGCGTGCGGATATATATGCTGCATAAATGTGAGCGACTCGATAGATGTATTTTGGAAAGACAGATACCTGGGAATGCCACCTGTACAAACCGCGGAAGCTGCGCAATAATATGGGGATCGGTACCCTGGTGGTTGGTTCCACATCCCGGTGAATCTTTCCGTCGGTCATCGCAAATAAACCGATTTGTGAGAAGGAAAAAATCAGCTGGCATTGAACGAACTCGGTGAGCGATAGGATTGTCATTGAAGCCTTGGCGAAAAAAATAATTAAAACAGGTGTGCGACTGGAACATGGGACAGACCTTTGCGAGATAAAGGCTTACCACAAGTACACTTGAAGCGTTCAGGATGGCCGGGAAGGAAGTTCGGCAACCACACAAATATTTTGCGGTGATATACGGCAGTTGGATCAAGGCCGCGGCCAAGGGCGAAGACAGGATGCGGGGGCCTATCATAAAAATCACCCCGTTGATAACAGAGGGGTTGTCCATGAGCTTTAATTTCATCAGTGAGTCTCTTCTTCGCGTCGCTCAATTGCTTTGAGATTGCGGACTCTTGATCGCAAAATGCAGCCTCCTCTGTATCTAGATTTTCCTCGCCATTCTCCGGGGGATCTTCTATGAGACTTTCGTCGATGATGCAATCTCCTGCAGCAATATCCGCATGCTCATCGTTTTCGTCGATGTACGCCAGCTCTTCATTGAGCTGTGCAAGATCACCTACGGAAATCGGTGGTGGACGGGTGACTGTTTGTGTGTAAATTGATACTCATGCATCACATTAAAATTGAATTGAAATACCAGGAATCATCGAAGCGGATATGGGTGCTGCCTGAGCACGCGAAGGCCCGAGAGCGGACCAAGTTGATCTCCCAGCTGAGGCAGAAGCAGTGGCGGGGTTGCCTCGAGGAACAGCAGCATGGGTGTTACGAGGAAGAAAAAATGGGGCAATGGGCCGCCGAGAGCCACTGGTATGGGAGGTGGATGCCCGAGCGCGTTCCTGTAGCAGCGGCGTAGGTGAACGGCCGAGAATTTGCAATTTTGCTTCATTAGGAGGTCTTCCCGCTCCCTCCCGAGCACCACCGTGAGTTCCTTTTGGTTTTTTAGGATCCTTTGGCTTCTTGGGGTTCCTGGGTGGACCAGTTTTGCGGTGACTTCGAGGTGCCATGAAAGCTCAGAGAGATACGCGTCGCGTTTCAAAATCACGCGTGACTTATGCCATAAGACGTGGTTACGGTCCGATTCGCGGACGGATCACAACTGCGATCAGTCGCATCAATCACGGGATGTGGCTTAAGTACTTACGCCTCCCCTGACACCTTTCATGAGCCTCAACATACCGCCATGGTTGGACTCGTCTAAATAACCAGTTTAAAGGTGCACACCCTTCTTATTGTCCATCGAATACTCCATGCTACGCATCTCCGCGATCCGCCGTTTCTCCTCTGCCTTCTGTTTCTGCACAGCACGCTTCTCCATTCTCTCATCATATGTCATTGAAGGCGGCATTTTCTCCCACTCTTTCCACTCATCATCCTCCTCGGGCTCCGACTCATTGGCAGATTCCCATGTCGCGGGGTCATCAATGTCACTCGAGTCACTGTCGTCTGATGTCGATTCATGGCTTGGTTGAGAGGGAATATTGGCTGTGAATCTCCCAGTGCTGTTGCACTGTGCATGGGATGTCTGTCCGGGCTTTCTGGGCATGCTGGGTACAACGCAATGAGGTGTCACGCGCTGGATGGCGCGGCACAGCCACCGGTCCGGGTGATCCGCAATCAAAAACGCCAAATCCGAAGATGAAAAACATAAATTCATATTTTCAAAGTTTTGCTCCGGGAGATTGATAAAGGAGCTTCTTATGTATCTATTCCTACCATTTACTTGACTTTCCGAGGAAAACTGAAGGGGTAGTAACGATTACCAAATTGGGTTTTTGCCTTGTCACAAAGTTCCGTCCGCAACCATAATAACATCAGAGACGGAGCAGAAGCGCGATTTCAGTTTTGGACCTCAAGTGTCAGTCTGTTAATGCGTTTTGATTTTATTTTATTTTTACTGAGCCGCCTGCGATCAGCAACATCCCGGGGATAGCTGAAGCGTCGATTAAAGGCCAGTGGAAATTCAAGACAGGCAAGACCGGCGCGCTGTTGGTCATGGCGAAGCCGCGCAGCTCTTTCATTCATGCGAGCGTTCTGCTCCAGAAACTCGTGGACATTCCAGCGCTGAAAGACAAATACATCGTCACGGAAACCGTGGCCTGCCACGCATACAGCATGTACCTCTCCAGCAAATGTCAGAATACACCCATCTCCATGCCCGCACTGAATTTCATCCCCAGCATTCGACGTAGATGACTCCACCGACGTTCCACCCTCCGCTTTACTTCGAGATGCATTTAGTTTCCGCACATGTGCGTCTTTGCTCTTGCGGCTCCGATCATCTAACCCAATGTTTTCCAGATATTCCTATGTTCACTCGCCCGCTCTGACTGTGAATGTATATATACACCTGTATCAAGTCAGCCTATTTGAGCAACATCTTTCCTTCATTTCGAACGGCGACCTTTATACATCAACAACGACCCTACATTTTCATCAGTTCCGAGCAGGTCCTGAAGAAGAAGGGTCGTGGTCGATTGATCATGATTTCCGCCTTTTTATGCGAGCGCTATGGGCTGCTTGACCTTACAGACGAGATGGTGGCCGAAAACGAGAAACTCGCAGCTGAACTTCGCTTAGCTTTCACGAGCTCAACCACTGTCATTTATCCAGACAACAAGCCAGGTGGCGACGCATACTGGAACATGGAGCAGATGATTGCGCAAGTAAGTGGTTCATGAATAATCTACTGTCGCACATCAATGAAAATACCGGCAGATGGCCAAGGCTATTATGATTGTGCGTCGGCTTTTTCCCAACGCTATCATCCACTGGGTGTTTGACAACTCGTCCGCCCATGGAAGCCTTGCCAAAAACGCGTTAATGGCAACAAAAATGAATGTTGGTCCCGGAGGTAAGGTTCCGGAGATGCGGGACACAGTTATTCCCCAGGATAACCCGCATGGCCGTGGCGGACAAGTCCAAAAGATGGTCTTCGACAAGCCTCTTCCAGATAACCACCCATACAAGCAATGCGAGGGCCTGCCGAAAGGTATGAAGGTCATTCTCGCTGAACGCGGCTATACAACCAATACGGATGGTAAGCCGCTGATCGGTGAATGCAAAGAATGCAAAGCATCGAAGTCCCGTAAACCACATCTGGACGGCGCTTCTGCCACGGAAGAGGCAGATCTGCTCGGCGACGATGGTAACGACAGTGAGGAAGAAGACGAGAGACCGGTAGATTGTTGCATGCGCAGGTTGCTCTCACATCAACTGGACTTTGCAGGCGAAAAATCACAGCTTGAACTAGTTTGTGCTCTTCCATCACTTATTCACTCACTTGACATAAATTTCGCAGTTAATTGAGGCCGCACCCGGAATGGTGTGCCATTTTCTTCCGAAATTCCACCCGGAGATGAACCCAATTGAATATTTCTGGGCTTGGATCAAACGGTATTATCGCGAACGGTCAAATGGCCAGTGGCAGAAAGCCAAGATCCTGGTTGCAGAGGCTCTCCTTGCCTGTCCACTACCCACCATTCGGCGATTCTTCCGGCGCGCAAATCGCTATGCAAGTGTTTACCGTCATGGAGCAACAGGAGCAGTGGCCGAGTTTGCCGTGAAGCTGTGTGGAGTTCAGAAGCGAGAGATGGAAGTTGCGCAGACTGAATGGGAAAAGAAGGTGAAATTGGGCACTATTTAGCCTGTATAGTCCACATTTCCAGTATGAAAAACTTTCGGTTTTTGGCCCAAAATTTGGCGATTTTTAACCCTAAGTTAGGAGTAACCCCAATTTCTCTGAAACGAAAATTTTACCTATAAACCACCCCCATGTTCCCTCTAAATCTCAAATTTTGGACGGATCTGATCAAAAATGCGATTTGATATAAAGTTTTGTCCGCAACCATACAGTGCCTGTCACCACTTCTCCAGCACGTGCTCATCGGGCCGAGGAAATTTTTGTGAATTATTTGTGATTTTTCTAGCCAGGAAACTGGCCAAAAGAATGCGTTTCGCACAAAGATCTCATTTTTTCCCACGGTGTTTCACTTTTCCGGGGCTCCGCGATTTTTTTTGTGTGTACCTAAGTGGGGCTCTTGTCAAACAAGACCAACGGCCTCCATCACGTCAGACGTCGTGTCCTTCCTTCCAGTCCACGGGCGAGATGCCGAAGAAGACGAACGGAAAACAACGGGCCGCAATCAATCGTGAAGCTGCCAAACGCAATGAAGCACCTGTCGTCCCTCGCCTGCCTGTAGATCCGTCACTGACGGTGGACCCCACATTTGTGGATTCTGATCCTGAGTCGGAAGCCGGACAGCCAGAAATCTCGGCGCCAGTGGAAGTAGATATTTTTACCAATGCTCGATCTTAAAATGGGGTAACTGACCTCTGCTTAAAGCAGATTCCGACGGCATCCACCTCCCTCAAGCGCAAAAATCCGGATGACGACGATCTCGGGCGTGCAACTGATTGTTGCATGCAGCGTGTCCTTTCACTCCAACAGGACTTCCGCGAGGAAAAACCCCTGCTTCAGCTGATCATTGAGAAGGCCGGCCACAAGTGCCTATTTCTGCTGAAGTTCCATTGCGAACTGAACCCTATCGAAATGGTTTGGAGCCAATTGAAGCGCCGTGAGTCTCTCAGTTTTATTTGGTTCATCCGTCTGATTATTGCCAGGTTTCCGTGAATTGACCGACGGAACATTCCCCTGTGCCAAAACCCTTGTCCCGGAATCACTCGACCTCATCTCAAATGATAACATCCGTCGCTACTTCGGTCATTGCTATCGATACATGGATGCCTACAGGTGTGCTTGCAGTGAAATTCTTCGGTATCTCGTCGACTTTCTTGCAGGGTGGGTTTAAACTTGCGCCAAGCTGCATATGCAGTAAAGGAGTTCAAGTCTCATCGCCGGATCCCGGCGAACGTACACGAGCACGTCGGCATCGTCGAGCGCGCGTCCAGGCCCTAAAAATCCTAACCCTAATCCGTCCCAAAAAGGAAATTACCTTACGTTACGAGTACTTATGTTTACATAATACTCGTTCCTTTCATTTCTCTGAGGGGCTAAAAGTCTCCCTATTTTCCTTGTCTCCGATTTTTTAAGATAGTCTCCTTAGTGGCTGTGCGTGACTTATTTAGTGGCTGTCCCTATACTTCGTTCACTTTTTCCTTACCTCTTTAGCGGCTGTGTGACCTAGGGCTGTGCTATTTTTATTTACTTCTGTCTCTTTTCCCTGGTATTGCCGGCTCTCCACAGCTTTCGGCCGAAACGAGCGGTGTCGAAAGCCGAATGTCCACCGCCTTCTCAATCCGTACGGCAATCAGTATAAGTGGCATCTAGTCTCGGCTCCAGGGGTGCTTACGGCCCGGCGGAGCGCCGGACCGTCGGAGATTGAAAAAATGATTGCAGAGAACGCACCCAAACGTCTGGTGCAGTTCGTGCAGTTACACCCGCATCGAGTCACACTCACTTTATACTCTTCACCATACCATACCACTGGCCACAAAACATGTTCTAATGTCCTTTTCTGGATCTTGTACTCTATATTCCCAAAAACCGGAATTTTTCTGGCTCTTTTCAAGCTGCTGTGGCTAGGTCAGCACAGGAGCATCAATTCTGCTCATTTGGCAGCAGTGGGCCAAAGCCGCTGCAGAAAAAACCTGGAGCACACCTCCAGGTTAGCTTGAATGAGATTTGGAGCATCTCAACATAATATGGAGCAGGATATCATGCTCTGGACATGGATTCGAGGATTTGTGACACTTATAGTGTGACTCGATGGGGGCCATCACATACGAATTGCCCCAGACGTTCTGGAGTGATCTCTGCACTTCATTTTCAACTCCACATCGGAATGATCCGATAGTTCTATTATTAGATAAAGTGTTCCGAGGAGTCTTATCACCTTAAAATTGATGGGGCAGAGGTGCAAATTTTTCTGCAAACGGACTTTATTTTGAACATGTACATTGACCTTTCTTAAGGCTTTTTATAGCTTAAATTCAAACAAGAAATAATTAAAATCACTCTGTAAACACACAGTCCCTCTGTGCCGTTAAATAAAACCAAGGACATGACAATGAACTTGGTTTCAGAATTTCTCAGTGTGAACACTGACATCGGAATGGCTAACACAAGCTGGGAAAGTGATCACGTGATGTCATAGTGGGTGTTATGTTATCTATTTGTAAGCATTCCCCTTTTGGGATGTCAGAGTGGGGGAGGCCAAGGGGGTTTAGGACCCGTCAACCCGTCGACGGGTTACCCGTTGCCGTCCGTCAGCGCGTCGCTTCCAGACCTCTGACGGACGGGTCCCGTCCGGCCCGTCCCGGCCGTCAGACCCGTCACCCTAACGGACGGCGTAGATACAATCAGACACCATGGAAACCATCCAATTCTTTTATCCACAAAATATCACTAACCGTTTCGGCACGCATTTACCGACTGTACAGCTAATTGTATTAATCTCTACATATGCATACTGAAAAAGTGTCCTCGAATAATGACACGGGACAATGACAGTTTATCATTGCACAATTGTGGGGATATATATTTGAACCTCACAAGGACCTGATAGAAATTGCAAGTAACGCGGGGAATGCAGCAGAAGAACATGAGTCACACCCGTCCGCCGTGCCTTTTTCTTCCCCAGTTCCTGACTTATGGCTTGCCAATACCAATTAAATGTCTACGCCTCCTGACCTTGCTCATCGTCGTCACTGATCGTCTGGAAATCGGCCCTGATCTTGTACAACGCGGGACAGATATCCCAACGAAATGTGGCGACAGCGGCCGTGTCCAGTGCGTCATCCAATGTTTTGTTTCCGGAATGAGAGATGGTTGTGGGATTTGTGGAGGGGGTGTGACAGGGGACTGAGGGCGGTCGACGTTCCGGAAATGGGTTAGACCGATGACCGGTCTGTCTATAGAAATTTCAAAATTCAGTGTACCTATTTCGCCTTCGCCTTGCCCTTTCCCTGGGTCCGAGTCAGTACCACCCCTTTCAACACTGCATCTGCCTTGGCCTTCCACTCCGCCTTTGCATCGGCCAATTCAGTTGCACGCACTCCGCGGTGCGATCGATATTTCTTCACAGCAAACTCGGCAACCGGCCCTGTGGCACCTAGCCGGTAGACACTGGCATAGCGATGTGCACGTCGATAGAATCGCCGGATGGTGGGAAGGGGGCAGAGACAAAGTCCATCATCAACGAGGTCCTTGGCTTTTTGCCAAGTTCCGTTAGAACGCTCCCGGAACCACCGCTTCACCCAAGCCCAGAAATATTCGATCGGATTCATTTCTGGGTGGAACTTGGGCAGGAAATGGCACACCATTCCGGGTGCTGCTGCAATTAGCTACAATTTGAATGAGTAATTAAATTGTCAGAAGTAAAATGAACGGCACCAGCTCGAGTTGAGACTTCTGGCCAGCAAAATCCGGTTGAAGCGAGAGCAAGCGCCGCATGCAACAATCAACAGGGTGTTCTTCCTCTTCCTCTTCCGTGTCGTTTCCGTCATCACTGTGCATTTCTCGTTCCTCATCGGCCGAAGCACCGTTGAGATGAGGTTTGCGAGACTTCACAAGTTTGCACGCTCTGCAGTCACCGATCAATGTCTTACCATTGGTGTCCTTCGTATATCCTCGCTCTGCCAAAATCACCTTCATTCCTTTCGGAAGTCCCTCGAATTCTTTGTACGGGTGATTGGCGGGCAGACTCTTCTCGAAGGTCATCTTCTGTGCTTCACCTGTGTGGCCGTGCGGATTGCTGTCAGGAATTATGGTGTCGCGCATTTCTGGAACCTTCCCACCCGGGTTCACATTCATCTTGGTGGTGGTTAAGGCGTCTGGTGCAAGACTCCCGTGGGCGGACGAATTATCGAAAATCCAGTGAATGACAGCTTTGGGGAACATACGACGAGCAATAAGAATGGCGATGATGAGCTATTATTCGATTAGAATTGACAAAGAAAGTTCAATGCAGAAAGAAAAGGACTTACCTGCTCAATCATCTGCTTCATATTCCAATAGTCGTCGCCTGAGGCCTTGTTATCTGGATATATCACTGTTGTCGAATCTGTGATTGCTAAACGAAGCTCAGCCACCATTTTCTCGTTTTCCGCTATCATCTCTGGAGTAAGAGCGAGAAGACCATAGCGTTCGCACAAAAATGCGGACACCATGATCAAACGACCACGACCTTTCTTTTTGAGGACCTGCTTGCCAGGCTTTAGCCAGTATTGGTTGTTCTGGTAGTCATTTGAATGAAAGCTGGCCTCGTCATGCACGATTTCAACGTGCTCAATGTTGTCGCCTAGAAGCTCGGGCAGAACCTCCTGCATGTCAGGCTCAGCGTACATCGGGCGGAGGTGTTCATAGGCAAGCAGCTCTGCAAGGAATTCTTCGCGCCGCTGCCTCACATCCTTACGCTCATGCCCGTCCCAGTAAACACCCTTCTGGTGGCCTCTGCGGCGGTATCCGAGCCGCCAAAGCCATCGCTGACAGTGCCGGATCGAAATTGTCTTCTTCTTGAGCGCGAGCGAGGGAAGTAATGTTTCATTGATATGGCGCTGCAATAATTTCGGATTGACCTGCAATTAAAGTCAGACACGGAATAGGATGGAGGCGAGGGAAAACAGATTTACGGTGCCAACCTCGAGCGTTCGCAACCATCGTTGAACCCCGAGATAAAATCCTTCATCGTCGAGAAGGCCGTTCGACTTTTCCCGATGGCCCTGGTGGCTGGATTTGAGCGCACCATTCGCTTCAAAAAAGCGAGCCTGTGCAGCGATGACACGCTGGAACGCCGGCCCACGACCATGGTATTTAGCAACACGGAGTGCCGCCCGGAGACGTCCCATGCGAGGCATCCAGCGATAAAAATCGACTAGAGAGGCAAACAGAACCTCACTCCGATAATCCCTCTGCTTGCGTGCTAGTTTGAGAGACGAGGCGGCGAGAGCACCGAGCTCTTGGGGTTCCTGCGGGGCTGCGTCATCGAGAATGGTGTCCACCCACTCCGCAACATTGTCTGCCAAGACAGTAGAGTTAACCGCCTCGTCCCCATGCTCCTCCCGTGCCTCTTCCTCAATCTGCTCCGGCGGCGGCTCCACCTCCTCCTCCTCATCTAATTCGTCAGACGAAGACTCCTCCTCCGTGGGAAGCTCGGGGGCATCAGTTCGGAGGCGCTTAAAGGAAGCAGCAGGAGCGGGAATTTCTTCCCATCCATCATTCGGAGAGGGAGCGCGGGCACGTTTCTGGCTCGCAAACATATTGATGAGAGTTCGCTGAGCCGGCAGTGAACCAGAAGCGAGGGGAGTCGATTTTTTGACAGCGGGGGCCGCGGTTGCATCAATGATGGCCAGCTGGCGATCCAATTCAGCCCGTGAGATGTTCAGAGAACCTGAATTGAAGGCGTCCCGCAGCTTTTTCTTGTTTAATTGAACGGTTCGCTTGGACGCACCACCGACACCGTAAGCTCCCCTGTGGGTGCCTACACAAGACGATTAATTTACTGTCCATATTCCACCATGAATATACGCACCTGCATTTTTATTCAAGGCTCCGCCTTCCCGATTTTCGGCACTCCGCATCTCAGCGGCATGGAGTTTGGCAGCCGCCTTCTCCCGCTTCTCACGTCGTCTCTCTTCGCGCTCATCATAGGTCCGTGGCTTCGGCTGCACGTCCCAAGCCTCGAAGCAGTCAATGTCTTCTTCGTCGGTGTCAGATTCTGCATCACTCTCCCACAGATTGTCTCCGTTGTCGTCTAATTCAGTTTGAGAGGGAGCGGAGTTAGGCTGAGAGGTGGCGAACATCCCCCCGCTACCCCTGTGCTGATGAAAGGTGCCCTGGGATACCCGCGGCATAGTGTGGAGCCAGAGGAAGACGACGAGCGCGAGTGATGGCGGGGCACAGCCACCGGTTATGGCCGGCCCGAACCGAAAACGCAAAATCTTAGTGGACAAAAAAACTTTTTCACTTTTCGAACTTTTGCTCCGGGGGATCTGTAGATATATATCCTAGCATGCTATTTACACAATGACTCAATCTCCCACTAAAAACTCGAGACGTAGTAGCCATTTCCAAATCGGGACAAAAGTTTGTCACGAAGTCGTGACTGCAACCATACTTCTGCTGCAGGCCCTCGCTTTGCCTCTCCAGTGGTATATCGGTCGAGATTGCAAGCCTACAAACACTCGTGTTTCTCATCCCCTTCTCTTTCTCTTTGTTGTCATGCTCGCTTGCAACTTTGTTGCTGACTCGTGTTTCTCCCAGCACAAACGCCTTCGTCCCAAGACGATGCGCAACGCAGGTGCTGGAGGCGAAGGCCGCGGACAGTCTGCGCACGGAGGCCGTCAACATCATGGGTAGGTTTCCTCCCCTCGGTGCAGAGTCACACTAACGGCAGCAGCAGTGCAATGCTACAATTGCCACACCACGGCGATGCCGCTGTGGCACAAGGACGACGAGGGCAAGACCGTGTGCAATGCGTATTCCCTTCCCTCCTTGCCCCTCCCGCTGTGCTGACATGCATGTACAGATGCGGGCTATACTACAAGCTCCATGGCGCAGCGCACCATTTGAATACTGTGTAAACATGTTGATCCGTGCTTAAACCATCGTTAATCTGAGTCGTACCTGCTCGCTCGCTGGGCTAGAGCCGGTGGTGCAGCGACTGGTTTAAGCAGAGTAGAGATTGAACAGGGTTATCTGTTGAGACAGCCACTGCTTAAGCAATCGTCATCGGTTACTGCTTTTTTAAGAGTGGCTTGAGATTAGTCATTTTGAACAGGGTCAAATGAGGTGGTCAAGACGAGACGGAGGCGTCGAACTCGAAGAGGAATTATCCCACTTTCCGTGGGTGGCAGAGCAGTCATGGAGTAAGTATGGAGATTCAGTTTGTGGCAGACATAAGGAACTTGAAATGAGTTTGTTGTTGGTCATGCATTCCCTACAACTTGTGCATTCCTTATGACGATCGGCCACACATGTCTGTGATCACCAGTACTCCCCACAATAGCAAGCCGCCTGTGCCCGCACATTTGGAGTAAATTGTCGAGAGTGTTCTATGTCTCTTCTCGCGTATCCCGACCTATCTTCTGTTTTTGGCTAAGCAGATTTTTGGGGCAGTTGGAAGCATCATCGCACACAGGAACAGGGTCAAGCTTGGTCCAGTTCATTACGAGTAGGGAAGGACACGGGTTCGGGTAAACCCGTCGGGTTCCCGGGTCGGGTCGGGCGGGTACGGGTCGCGGGTCGGTAGTTTTCCAGACCCGAAACCCGCGGGTTGCCCCCGGGCACCAGGCACACGGTGCAAATTCACTGTAAAAACATGAATAAAGTGAGTTTTGTTGGTGGAAAACTGGGTGTGAGGTCTGAATTCACCTGTAACATTGATATTTTCACTTTAAAATGCTGTGCCCAGATGTGCCTAACATCGGATGGTTGTTGGCAGGAGATGCCGAGGCCCGGATCACGTCCGGCACTCGCTAGCCGAGACCCGTGATTGACCCGTAAACCCGTGGGTTCGGGCTCGGGTTTTCCGGGTACGGGTCCGGGTTGACTGCTTTGTACCCCAACCCGTACCCGTGTCCATCCCTAATTACGAGGGGGCCGTTCCTGTCAAGTGACTGGCTGATGATCATAAAGCCCAGCAAAATGAAAACAGAGATGGAAACACCAAGCACGTTAACCCGGCCAAGAAACTTCTGCATCCAATACACTTCATCACCATCAAGGCATGTTTTACTGATGAGTTGCACAAGGAGAGTGTTATTTGTAGACAGCAAGAAAAGAAACGGTGGCCATGATTTGGGTATGCCAGTGAATTCAGGGAATGTGTCCGAGATATATGCAGTAAATGTAATCGGGGTGCATCAACTGTGACTATGATAATAATATCAATGCAGTCGCCATTTCGACCGATCCCGGAGTCATGCGGCTAATACCAGTCAGATCCCAGTTCATCCTGCATAGCGAGCCAGCAGTGGGCAAGAGATGCTCGGAGGGTGCGGAAATTGCAGGGAAACTTAGTAGATCCGGAAAATGATGGCGCGGACGGGCCGGCATTGCCGTGCTGAGTAAGCACCTCAAGATGGGAGGGCCGCTGGCAGCGGGACCAGGCCAACAACAGCGAGCATGAAGACGAGTAGACCAAAGGTGGACTCAATCGAAAGAGGCATACCCATGGGAGGCCATGGGCGGTGGAATGAGGCTCAAGGAGCGAAACTGAGCTGGATGCTCGACAAATGAAGTGGATGTAATTTTTACTGTTTTTGATTTTCTCTTGTCCCAGCCATTTATCTGTCTCGGAAGAGCTCGTAGACATCGCTCCTAGACCCGCTGCAGCTCTTTTGTGGTGTGTCAGGGTGTCTGGGCGTGCTAATGGCCCGTCTTGGAGCTTCTCTTGCGAGGGCTCTAGGTTCTCCTCAACTTTGTGATCGGCTGGCTCTTTTGGCTCATTGGCTCATTGGCTCTGGCTCTGGCTCATGCTCGATTCACCTGGTGGGAGACCCAACATGGAAACAACATAAGAGTAGTACTATGGGTAACATCGGGTTTGATTTTGGACTAGAGTTTGAACATCGACCTCGCTTGGGCTCAATTCTTAACGGATCGCCTCCGGATCCTCCGGGAATGAAACCGACACTTATTTTACATTAGACTTCCCAAAAAAAAATGAGGAAGATCTGTAGAGAAACAATTGAGCCACAGATTCCGAATCCATCAGCCACTGATTTTGACACAGCTTTGAGACGAAATCTTACATTGTGTATGTTCCTCTACTTCGATTACCCTCGGCACTTCATAGCATGTTTATTGCGTTAATTAGAACGTCTCACAAAAAAACCGGATGCGAAACGATGCCGGGAACATGCAAGAAACAGTGTTTGAATCCCCAGACCGATTTGGATGTGACAATTAAAACTCCGCCATCTGCCGAACATTTCGGCGAATCACGTTTTTCTCCAACGCGGTCACGACACTTGCTTCCACTCCCACGACCTCTGCATCTTTGATCTGCCATGCCCCGCGCCGACCCCACCCGAAAAGGCTATGATCTGGAGATCGAGGAGAAATATGCCCAGGGATGCCGGCTTCTCAATCTCATGGAGAAGCCTAACATTGCAGATGTTGCTCGGCAGCTTAATGTACCTAAAGGGGTTTTCCGACCATTCTACTGGGTTGCCAAAAGGGGAAAAACGCGAAAAAGAAATCAAGAAGGAAAGATCGTAGGAAGTTCAACGAAGCTCAGAAGATTGTGTGCAGAGCTCCAAGAGCAGTATCAGGGCCTACTTTATTGGGCTTTCACAGAGTATACAGTCCATAAATGAAGAGGAGCCATTGCTGTTTCAATGGTTTTATTTCCATTGGCTACTTTTTCTGTGATTCTAATGAGAAGTAGAGCGGGAATATGAGTCAAACAGGTGAGACGCAGGATATTGGTTTGTCCTGAAGCATAATTTGAGATCTAGGGATGTCCCTGTTGTCCACTAAGCTCCATTTGCAACATTTTAAACAGGTGAGTAAATGCTGATTTGATGTGTTAAAAACATGTTTTTTTTTCGCGTTTTTTGCGAGCGGTAGGAGAGTAACATACGGTAGAGGTTGCCTGATTTTTTTTTTAGGACCAGAGACCGGATATGTGGCCATTAGCAGGCACAGCGATGTTAAGTGTGACGTGACCGTAACGTCACACTTAACACTCGGCCAGGGGACGGCTTTGCGATAGTCACTACCGTCGACATAATTGGGCAATATTTTGGGACAGATGGGACTTCAGTCATGTCTTGTGCTCTCCCAAATATTTCCAGATTTTTCATACAATCAGTATGTGCTCAAACGACGTGCGGCTTCATGCGCCATCAGTGGCTGTGAGACATAACATGTTAAGTGGACCCAGCTGATCCGTCGGTAAACCCCTAAAGGTACTCTCCGCAACCGCTTTAAGGGCTATTCTCGGCCTGCGAAAGAGGCACATGAGGCTCAGATGCTTCTCTCACCTGCGAAGGAGAAGGCCCTTGTTGATTGGATCGTCTATCTCGGGTCTATTGGGCAACCTGTATGCAAGCGGACAATCAGACGTCTTGTTCATTTGCTCTGTGGGATTCGCCCGAGCAAAACTTGGCTGCCATTGTTCCTGAGGCGACATCCCACAGTCAAACTTGGGAAGGCAACTGGACTTGATCCTCGCCGTGCGCAGGCATTTAATTGACCTGTCATCAACCGGCATTTTGACATGCTCGAGAAGCTCATCATCGAAAACAACATCCCCATCGAGAACATCTATAACATGGATGAGAAGGGGCCGCAAGTATTTTTTTGCGCAGAATGCCCGGACAAATTACAAGCACAGAAGTGCAAATCTTGAGCTTGTCACAATTATCGAGTGTGTCTGCGCTGATGGATCGGCACTCAAGCCCACTTTTGTCTTTCCTGGGAAAGAGTTTTGTCCAGAGTGGTTTAATGCAGATGACGAAATTGTGTACGTGATCACTATTTATCCATTTGTCTTCCCTCGATATTTATTTCTATTCAACATTGGTATGTCCGAAAATGGATGGACAGACGACAAAATTGGTACTGAATGGCTCAAGAAATCATTTGAGCCTCAGGCTACAGCTCGGAACATCTCCGGTCGCCCCATTCTTCTCATATACGATGGCCATGGGTCGCATGACACACTCCCACTTATCCAGTATGCGAAGGAGCATAACATCATCCTCTTCTGCCTTCCCCCACACACAACACATAAACTCCAACCGCTGGACGTTGGCGTCTTCGGACCATTCCAGCGTGCATGGATTGAGCTTTGCGACCGCATTGTTTCGGAGACTGGCAGTGAAATGCCCAAAGAAGACTTCATAAAACATTATATGGATGTTCGCAATGAAACATTCAAACCAACGACAATTCGGTCAGCATGGAGGTCAAGCGGTATGTGGCCAATCAACCGCAACGTCTTTACAGATGAGGACTATGCTCCGAGCATCCCTTACTCAAATTCAACACCCGATTTCCCTCAATCCTTCCAAATCATCCGTGCTATCACTTCCGCACTCCCTTCAGGGCATGATGAGGACTCAGACTCAGACTCATCTGATAGTGATTCTGACGAGGATGATGACGAGGATGACCCACTCCGCTTCTCTGTCCCAAGTCTGGTTGCCCGGACCCCAAGTATCACATTTTCCTCTCAAATCCTGACAACTCCATCAATGTCGACTCCCTCAACCACTCCATTGACTCCCTCACCTCCTGAACAGTCCACCTCTTCCGAGCCTTCTGGAGTTAAACGCTCAGCTCGACTCTCACACAATGAACGACCAAAGAAGCGCCCGAAACTAGACCCGCGCACACGGGAATATATCCGTGGCCTCGAAAATCAGGTTGACTTCCTGACAGCTCAATGCGGCCTTGCTGGGGACCAAATTATGAGACTGAAGCGCAAAGAAAATACTCGCGAGGCCAAAAAAAGCGGCAGGGCAAAGCTGAATTGTGATGCACGTACACTTACATCTGCGGAGGGACTTCGGCTCGTTGAAGAGCGTGATCGGGTGGCGCGAGAGAAAGAAGTAGAGAAGCAGCGGAAGGAACAGGAACGATCAGAGAAGGATGCTGAGGAGCAGCAGCAGCGCGAATCCCTGGATGAAATGACCGTTTTCCGAGGGGCCTTGACTTCCAAAACCAAAGCACAGCTGAAGGATCTGGCATGGATCCTCAGACTCTCGTTGGATGGCACTGGAAGAGACCTCTTAGGCCGAATCACCGAACACTTCAACACATACCCCGAGAAAAAAGAAGAACCCCGGTTTATCGGCATCTTCAATCGTTCCCGCGCTCCCGCCGTTCCTCAACGCGCGGTCGCGGCACAAGAATTTCTCACTGATATCACCAACCACTCTCACTCAAATGTGATTGTTGGGCCATCTAATCTGACTGATGTTTCTTTCACCTATAACCCTGCCAACACCCAGTATATTCCACCTTACCAACCCCACCCTTATAGTTCACCAGCTCCATTGGATGATGTAAACAATTTCGGCGCTGGATTCTACGATGAGTCGTCATTTTTTAATCCTTATCTGTACCCAGGTTTCCCATCATATAATTGATTTTTTTCATTGTATAATACTGAATTCAATGTATAATGTATCCCAGCCTATGTAATTGTCCGCCCTTTGCCTCTTCACGACTACTGGAGGCGTGTAGCAGATCCGCAAATGATTAAGCGGTTGGTGTCATCATAGCCGAAGTGACCTTGTAGACCTTCTCGGGTGCGCTGTTTGTGCTGGAAGGAATGAACGATCCAATGTTCTCTTGGAACAGTTCAAACTCTCGTCGAGTGTGAACCGGGACAACTGCAGCGGTTGTCCGCTGGCGCAACTGGAGGTAACGATATAGGTTGACGGGTTTTGTGCTTAACTGTGTGAGAGTGAATTGATGATTGTCGTTGTGGTGTGGTGCGAGGAGAATATTGGCCGGGGGAAGGATAGTGATTTCATGAGCAGTTGCAAGCGCGGGCGTAATTGGGATGATGCCGAACGTCTCTGAAGTTGCGATTCGGGTCGCAAGGAGTTTCGGCTCGGGGAAGGTGGGCTTAACCTCGAGCCGGATTGCGGTTTCAACAATGTCATCCAGCAACCAGATATCGAAATGGTTGTTCCAGTGAGTCCCAGTGCGATTATAGTGCCCAATCTAAACGGTTTAAACCATGTGTTGGACATGTTCAAACACAATAAAAAAGAGCCACATACCCGACGATTACGACAGTGAAACCAGTTGCCAAGAATCGCCTCCGTCAACACCAACGATGCGTTCAGTGAACCGAAGATTCGGCGGATCTGCTTGTGGACTCCACCCTCAACGGAGTTGGTTCCACGAACGGTGCGATAAAGATTTAGACCGTTCTTGTCGCGGCCAATCAAGTAGTACACTGCCATGCCAGGAGGGTCAGACAGGAATCCGAGCCGTGCAGTTTCAACGAGTGCTGCAGCCTGCTTCCGCGCATCCTTTGTAAAGAACTTCTTGCCGTCTGCATCGAGCAAGTCCTGGAAACAAGTGAACAATAGCAAGAGATCCTTGACTAGTTTTTCGGGGGAGGGAATATATCGGCGGACACGGCGGTTGATAGCACCCTTTTTAGCATGGATGGCGTACTCCCAGCGAATCTCCTTCTTGTTTAAAATCTCACGCACATTGGCTTCGTCCTCACCATCCCGAATGAAGATGGTTTCGCTGAATAAATGAGCGAACTCCTTGTAGGCGGGATGCTTCTTGGAAATGAGGCGGAGGAGTCGATCCATGAAATGATATGCGTCGTCCAATACACGGCTTGCGAGCGTTTCAGCTGTGCACGGTTGGTGGAGAATATTCTGGGCGTGTTGGATAGACTCGAACAAAAGTCGTTCGAGGTCATCAGAGGAGGGTTCGGGGGATTCATCCTATAAGAAGCGTCAGTTTTACGAGACTTTAGAGACCTAAAATCGAACCATGAGATCAGTATCATCGTCGTTTCCACTGTTGGAAGCTATGCCTGTATCGAGTTGACTGCTAATTGCTGCAGCAACTTCTTCGGGATGAGTATGCGGCTCCTGTAGGAGTTGTTCGGTAATGGATGGGATCGTGACCGGTGCTGGAGTGCCAAGATCAGAATCATCGGCAGATCCAGTGGCGGGATGAGGAGGCTCGTGAGCACGACTGCGCAGTGTCCGCGTTTGAACGACCACATGTCCACCATTAACGTTCAACCATTCCAGAGTCTGGCCATGTTTTGCGACAATGAAACCGGGCACAAAAAGCTTGGTGAGCTTGATCACCGAGTAGGCTTTCGAGACCAAAACCATACCCTGAGTGTTCGGAACAATAAGAGAGCCATTGTGCTCGACAAGCTCTCCCCATGCCTGCGTCTTGTTTCCTATGACCAACGCAACAGGTTGGGCAGCGTGCATTTGGCTAGGCTGGAGCGGGATGCCCACTGAGCCCAGCTTCATCAGGGCGACCTGAATTGACCAAGCACAGTCGACTTCGCGCGCGAGATCAGCAAGTTGTGAGGCAACTGGGGGAGGCGGAGTGGACAGATCGGGTTTGCTGAACTGAAAGTTCAAGACAGCACCACACAAGGTCGAAATTGAGCAGTTTGTGTCTGCCGAAGCACCTTTCAACTTGGCCAATTTGGCAAGATCAACAAGACTCGACGTTGGGATGGCAAACCTCCACGCAGATGAGAGCCGTTTGGCGGTGGAATTGATGTCGTGCCCAAATTTGATGATTCGCGGGTTGCTGAGAACCGATTTAAGCGCAAGTGGGATGTGTGTTGTGAGAACGGTGACCTAGAAAATTGTTAGCCTAGTGTGAATCATTTGTAACAGTAGCATACATCGAAAACAAGGATTAGGGATTCTGTACGAATTTGGATAGCGGTAATGTTGTCGCCACTGAGCTGGAGGGACAGAGCAATGTATATCGAATCGTCCGCCGGAAGCGATTGGAGAATCTCGTCACAGAGCGTGTCGATGCGGTCTGGCGAGCTAGCAAACAGAGAAGGGCCTGAAATTTTGAACTCAGGGAGTTCTCGGAACGGGTTGTGAACGATATGCTCCACATTCCGCTTGAGGGATGGTGTGACCGTTTCGTGCCAGTTCCGTTCAACTTGTGGGGTTTCAGATATGCAGTACGTAGAAATGGGAAAATAGAAACTTACGACGAGGATTGTCAGTGTAAATGGCCTCGGTCGGAGGATTTCCGTGACGTGCAAGCTCGACTTGGAGACGCTCGTACATCCCTTGAAGCGGTGCAAAACCTTGCGTGAGGGTGAGGCCGTAAAAGCGGACCTCTTCAACATCATTGACAGCGTCATAAAGGGCAGTATGGATAGCCTCTCCACCGGGGAGACGGCCTTGATGGTCTACTGTCTACGGATACTTTTAGAGTGGGAACAGAGTGCGGAAATTGACATACTTTGAACGTATGGTCAGCCTTTATAACCCTCCCCGATAGCGATGACATGATTCGGTCAATGTAGAGCCGATGTGAAGCAAACCCAGATGTAAACATGCTCTTGAGATACTTTGTCGAAGGTGCATACCCAGCAAAACCCATCGGATTTTTGAATGCAGAGAATGCCGGGATTTGTTCGGTACCACGCAGTCCATAGTGTAAAGCTGCGTGCAGATACATCGCTTCTAGACGGCTGTGACGAAGATACTTGAGCTCGCGGACCATCTTTGAGAACGGGTCCGCGCCGAATCGCCCAGTGAAAGTGATTTTCATCGTGTCCATTTGTGATATATCGAGGGCAGAACGATGACTGATAGCAACTAAGAGTAAATGAATTAGAGACGAGCACCATAGAAAATAGGAAAGCATACCGGGAAAGCGGTCTTGAACGAACCGAGGCAGCTGAGAGAGAATCCATGGATCCGAGCCCTGATATGTCCTCCCGCATCCGCGAATGTTTCCCTCACGCTGCGGACAATAATACCGCTTTGTGAGTAGGAAGTAGTCAGAACCCGATGTCGTGCACACTCGTCGGGCAATGGGATTGGTGTTGTAGCCTGTATTGGGTCAAGAATGTGTTTCGACACAATCCGGGAATTACTGACTGTGTTTATTCAGTGCTTCTCCGCATTCACAGTTGAATCGGTCGGGATGACCTGGTAGATAGTCGGGCAGCCAAAGAAATATGGGGAGTTGGTAAAGTGCGTCCGGAGAATATACACTGGTCGTCGCAGCATCACGTAGAGCGAAGATTGGATCCTTGGGATAGATCCAAAGCTGCCCGTCCTTGTAGACTTGGGGTTGTTCATGTTTCGAGATCTGCTTCTTCACCATCTCGAGCGCGGTTTCGAGCCACTGGGCATTAACAGATTTGGAGGTCGTCTCCGCACTCTGTTGTTCCGCGTCGAGATGGAGCTCATCATCCTCGTCGCCTTGATCCACCTCGTCATCCAGAAGAGCAGCTCCCTCATCCGCTTCCCCTCCATCCTCAATACTCTCATCCAAAACGCGCTCGGAGACCGGCTGAGATAGATTGGCAGTCTGCATGTCGTCTTGAAGGTGCGCAAGTGTTTCTGCGGCAGAGATAGGCTCGTCTGGAGGGGGATCTATGTTTAAAGGATGAGTATACATGATCCTACATACAGGTCATGCAGAGGAAGCTCACCCGCTGCCCCCGTACTCGTCATTGGATGTGTTCCCTGCGGCACATGGGTAGCCTAAAAGTTAGCGATCCCGCGACCGGTGGCCTTGAACCCGGACAGCATTTTGTCAATGGGATGGTGTTTGGTTGATTTCGCTGCAGGCTCCGACGCAGATGCCGACGCCGACGAAGCAGCAGTTGGAGTACGAGTAGATATTGAGCCGGAAACAGTAGCTGTGGATTTCGATGTTTTGGGAGGTTTTTTGATCCGCGAGGGCGGCCAGAACCAGTGCGAGAGCCGCCATGGGTCCCCTTCGCAGTCGCGTCTTCCGCCATCAGTCGAAGCTTGGTCGAAGCAGAGAGCAGATGACCGCGAGGAGTTATAAGGGGATCCCGGATCGGGGTTAACTCAAAAGGGAAGATCATTCACACGAAAATCAAGGCTTATGTGGCTTATGCCTAATCCGGCATAAGCCAGCAACGGCCTCGGCTAATGAGCCGGAACTTCACTTTCGCCTGTTTCTCAAGTGGTAGGTGGAGCACAATATGTATCAACTCATCATTAACTGGGTGGTAGAATGGTGACCAAAAAAAAGTAATAGTACATTACCGGGACTTTTTTTTCGCCTGCGGCGTGCGATCCAAATTGGTGGAGCGCCAACATTCTCGCACCAGCAAAACGGACATAGACTTAATTCATTGTTCACTTCATCTGCTCCTCCTATCGCTCACGTTTTGGGGTTCTTGGGGTTGTTATCCCCGCTCTGCGGCCATTTCACATAGTTACGCTCAATACCCCGCTTCTTACTCTCCCGGACTGTGGTTCGAGCTTTCCAACATAAAAGCCCGATATCGACATGACTGACAAGGTACCGGCCCAATCATTTGCTTTATACGTACTGACAGTACAAGGGCCGCAAGTTTGAATCCGCGCTTGCGGGTCCAAAAGAGGACAATTGCCCGGTGCTGGGATGGTCCCTGGAAAACGCTCTCAAATGTCTCCGGCCTGACATCGTCGAAGCAGTTAAGAAGAACCCTGGTGCGCAACGGTATTCCCGGCCATTTCACCGACTAACACCGGATTTCACCAGGGTCTTTCCTCATCGCCGTCATTCTCGCCTCTGAATTCAAAGACCGAGCGGGTGCTCCTGAAATCATTCAACAAATCTCGCTCCAGAACGGCCTAAACTTTCCGAAGGTCTTCAGCGCCATACCCATTGGCGCCAACGACAACAAATTTCCCCTTCCCATGCCATGGGGCCATTTTATACCTGACTGCTCTTCGGACACCAAGGCAGTTGCACTTGCGAACCCTGTCATCCATGGGACCGTCAATGAGTGTCTCTACACCATCTATTTCATTGATCCGACCCCAGAACACCCCCCTTTCCTCCTCGCTTACCCCTCGATACGTCGGACATCAGTCCGGTTATTTGTTCCGTAGGTACATAGTACCAAACATTACCTTCTTACACCCGAACTACGACAATCGACGCGCCCAGTGAACTGAGTGGTCCACCGTGACTACGGCGCCAGTGAAGACGATCCATCCGAGCCCCAGATATCTACCCTCCCCGAGTTCTTACATCCTTCATTCGTATCCCACGCCCACACGGCACTTGCCCCTATTCACACTAGATTCTTATCCTACGCTTCTACGATTTTCCTGGGACCATCCACCTCGCTTCTGCTCCATCCGTACACCCCATTCCCCGGACGACCGACCCGATATTTCTGTCCCCCGGCAGAGAACTCGCTACTGCGACAGCGCCTGATGAGGAGCTCGCGCGCAACACCCTAGTGGGGAGGCTCCCTGAAACCCGACACCGCGACACGGCGGCTAACGTTCATCAAGTCCAACACATTCCAGAAAGTCCGACACATGGCCGAAAACATGGTGTTTTAGGCATTTTGGCCTTGGCGGTATATATACATGTTTGTAAACACCCTGTATACATACCAGAATTAAAAACACGTATATAACTCGCTGGGAATTATATACAACGCCCTATTGGACAGCTCAGTCAACGCCGATGCTATCAAGGAAGGAAGAGAAGGCTAAGTCTGTTGAAATAAAGGTAGCCGCGGCCTTTACTCGGCACCGTTTCTTCGGCATTATCCGGGCCTTCCTCGCTCCGGTCCGGGTGTGTCGACTGGAGCCGTCCACCGTCCAGGGTGTCCCGCGTGGGATCTCAATTTCTGGGCTCGCAGAATCAGACCACTTGTCAGAAAGAGCCTGATGATACACTTGTGATGCATAGTGGCATACCGGCGTTCGAGCATTAGGGCCTGATCGGGTATGCTAGAACTTTCTAGAATTTTGTCTAGCAGTTACCGTCTTTAGATGAGCTTCAAATCATTCCAATGGTTCCGGAAGTCATCGTCACGATTCCGAAACAAAGCCCAGTTAAGGTTGATGACAGGCCAATAAAAACATATATTGAACGAGTACCAGCAGGCAATGGAGAAAAGGCCTTTAGGATACGAGCACCAGTTCAGAAGGAAGGGCTCTGAAAAGCTATAACGAAGAAGCTTTTAGATGGGGATATATATTTGAAAGCAAGGGAGTTGTTAGGAGCTTCGCCAGAGAGGATAGCCAAGGACAAGAAGGCGAAAATCTCGTACGAGAACTACGACTATGAGGTCAGAGAACTGCGGGCATTCTGGATGTAGTGCAGGTGGACAAAGTCGGAGACGGAGCACTGCTGGTGGCGATTGATGGCTGAGCACAGCCACCGGTAACCCGGGCGGAGATCAAAAGCACGAAATCTCGGTGGCTAAAATCTTATTTTATATTTTGGAAGTTCTGCTCCGGGGAATCTCTAAAGGTCCTTCCTATAGTCCTATTTACACACTCATCCATGTCATATAGTAAAATGCGAGTGACTAGTAAGGATTTCCAAATCGGGTCTCGGACTTGTCACAAAGTGATGTCCGCTACCATACTCTCTTTGCCTGATATATTGCTCGAGTCTTTTGGCACCATTTACCTGTTTTGTGCATGGTAAATTCAGATATATTCCTATTTCCAAATCCACCTCTCATTTTAATTTATCTACTCTCTTCCTGTGGCCATTTCCAGGTCACACGATCAGCTTGCTTATGCTCACACAGGGTTTCCCAGGTCATGCATGACCATCAGCATGTGCTGCCTATTGCTGCTGCTGTTGTCCATGTCGAAGGAATTGGGAATAAACTTCAAAAACCAAAATACTGAGATAAAGCCTGTGCATGTTTCATGCCAAATGCATGGGTACCTACACACAGCTATTGCCATGACTGGCTGATAAACATGTGGGTGTTTTGTGCCAAAGGCATGCATTATACGTACATCTTTTAGGCATAATATTCAAAACCCGAAATACTGAGATTGAGCCTGTGTGTGTTATGTGCTCAAGGCATGGGTACCTAAACTTATATCTTTTAGTTATAATATTCAAAACCTGAAATTCTGAGATTAAGCATGTGCCTACTTTGGCATGGGTACCTACACTGGGTTTAGCATGTCACACGTGGCTACTGCTGTTGAAATACTGAGATTAAGCATGTGTGTGTTCACGCTGAAGGCACGGGTACCTACACTAGGTTTTCCACGTCACACATGGCTACTGCTGTTGTGGTCATCCATACCAAGGGCTGGGGAATAAACTTCAAAAACTGAAATACTGAGATTAAGCCTGTGTGTGTTACGTGCCGAAGGCACGGGTTCCTAAACTTGTCTATATATAAAGAGACAGTGACACAGCCACAGGCAATGCCACCGCGTGACGAAACCATGTGACTTTCACGTGAGAACGTGACTGGTGTACGGCGCGATGCGCCGCAACGCTTCCGGAGAATGCCGAAGGCACAAAAAAACGTGATGAAACAACTATGTGACTGGCATATGACCGGCTGACGGCGCGAAGCCCGAGCATGCCGGACGACGCCGAAGGCATTCTCCGTGTGACAAATGTGACCGGTCCGTGATGTACATGCAGTTGCCTTGAGGCTCTTTCTCTCTCCTCCCTCCCCCATTGTGCTCATTGCCCAGGTGTGTAAAACAGTTGTTACACACAATTCCTGTCTCAATTCTTTTTGTTTTCTTAACCTGTCTTAGTCATCTACCCCTATTACCACCGGAATATTCTCAATTTTTGGTGCTCATTGCCCAGGTGTGTTAAAAAAATTGTCTGCTCATTTTCTGTCTCATTATTTCGTTTTTTTTAGCCTGACTCTTACCCCTGCTATATATCCAATTATTCTGCACAGTTGTTTGAAGCATTATATGTTGCAGACACTTCCCACTCTTTCAGTGTAAAAAAAAAAGTTTACACTGTTTCTGTCTTATGCTTACTCTTTTCTTAGTCTGACCTGATACTGTCTGAGTCATTGACCCCTGTTACCGCCTGATTTGTGCATGGTAAATTCAAATATAATTCCTATCTTCAAATCCACCTCTCATTTTAATAGTTTCAGGCCTTCTCCTGCTTTATTGTCTTTCTTCTGCTACCTTTCCTCTCCATTGCTTCAATGTATGTAAGTCCTACATGCCCGGTGATTTGGTTTTAATTATCTGTAGGGATCCAAGCACTCCTCCCAACACTCCTCAGCGTGCTCGGATAGCTGCTCAGAGCCAAGAACGAGATAATCGTGTTCTTGATAGCCCTCAACGCCACCGTCCACCTCGGCTCTCACAACCTCTGCCAAGGGGTGCAGCTCAACCTCCTCAGGGTGATGTTTTTGGTGGAGGACCTGCACATGCAATACAGTGTCTAACTCCTAACACTATTGCTGCAATCCAGGATCATATAGCTCAGTTAGATGTTCCCCATCCATTCCAGCCTGTGTCTGCGACGACACCACATTCAGAACCCCGCATCTGCCGCACCAAACGAGCACATCCCCACGTCTGCGTACCCGCAGCTCGCGTCCCCTGCAACGGACAAAGCCCTCCGCCCAAAAACGCGGAAACGCACAAGTCGAGCGTGCGCCCGACAAAATTTCCTGCAGGTCGTCATGGACGACCCCGCCCCCGCGTGTCGAGAAAACATGGGTGTGCACGCCCCGACCCTTCAAGATGAAGGGCCGTGGAAGTCCGGCGGGGTGCGCCCCAGGATGGGTGAGAAACAGGATGAGTGCGTGGGCAGGGTGTGGGCGATGGTCGTGCAATGTCGCTCGTGCGTCGCAGAAAAAAAGATGGAGGAGGGAATGAGGAGGAAGTGAAAGGAGTCGCACCTTGGAAAAAAAAAAACCCCCTTTCTGAACTCGAAATGAGGGCATCAATGGTACCATCAACTTTCTCGCCATTGTGCTCAATTCTGCCTCGCAGCACTTGAAACAAAACTCCGAGTAGCTCAACAACATCTTGGCAGTTTCCATGTTCAATCACCATATGCATGAGACTCTCACGGAATTTGCCGAGCGCCATCAAATTCGGCCGACATGGTATTATGGTTCAAATTTGAACTTCCTAACATACCTTCGGGCACTCTAATTATGGCGGAACGGTAACGAACTAGTTTTTCGAATTTTATTTGGACGAAAATTTCAAGCCGGTTACAACCCACTACATCAGTGAGGTGAGAGCCCGAAGCCCTACAAAGACGCGTCTACGTAGTACGACGCGGACCGACGCCAACCTTTGGGATTTCATGCTTTGTATCTCACTCGAAAAACATTTAATGGTGTCTGTCCACTGGCGATGATTTTACATCAGGAACATGTTTGGTATACCCTGTGGTTGAAGTCGAACCACTTAATGTAGCATAAGATAACTTTATTTACATTACATAGGTAATATAAGTACCTACTTATCAATGTTGTTCGTCTGCATCTTCAGACCCCGAATCGTCGTTGTTGGAACCGATGGCATGCTGTGGATGGCGCTCGGCTGACGATGATGTGTCCTCTTCTTCATTTCCACCCCCTTCGGACTCCGTTTCACTCTCCGTCTCAGTGTCCGTTTCACCCTCCGTCAGGTCTGAGTTCTGGAAATTGTTATCCTTCACTCTCTGGCTTTGAATTGAAGATATTTTCTGCAGGAGAAGGTTTTTCTTTTCTTTTTTAGGCTTTGAACCGGTGAGTTGCTCCAGGAGCCGTTCCAGGTACTCGTTGGGGACATCTTCGTATGAAGTAGTGACCAGATTCTTGCTAAGGATGGTTTTGGTATCAGCATAAGAGTGATGGCCAAGTTGACGATGCAACAAGTTCAAATCCATAGGCAAGGTCCCAGAGGTGAACAGAGCTGAACCAGAAGAGGGGATCTCGACCTCTCTCACAAATGCCTGGTTCCTCTCATTGATATCTGCCTCAAACAAGAGTTCGTTGTTTCTGGTGAATGAAACAAGATCTCCATCAAATGTGGCACAATAGCCATGATGTTTGGTGAGGTAGGTAATAGATATCAGATTATGAGACAATTGAGGAACAAACAGGACATTGGTAAGGATAACAGGCCGAGCACTGTGTCCGTGTATAAGTGGCTTCAACTCTATCTCTCCCACCAGTTCAGAATAAACAACAACTCCGTTGGCAACTTCGATGGCAACCCTGTAGTAGCGGGTGTCTTTGAGACGATCCTTGCGGTTCGTCATGTGGGATGTGGTTCCTGAATCCGCATTCCATCGAAAGTCAACAACAGAGAATGCAAAGTGGGAGAGCAGACTTGCGTTTGAAGCCACTTGGGACTTTGCATTTGCACCATTGCCTTTGGCATTCCCCTTGTCCTTTGCAATGCTCCTGATGAGATTGTGGAACTGTTTGCATTTCAGGAAGGTATGGCCAGTTTCAGAGCATGCAGTGCAAGTGACTGCAGGTGCAAATGCCAGTGCAGCAGAGGGTGTGGGGGCACTGGATACAGTGGCCATGGCTGCTCCAGAGAGAGGATTTCTCTCAGTGGAGTCTCCTTCTTGCCCAGCGGTCTTGAGCACCTGATAGTTGTTGTAGGCATTCTCGACTGCACTGGGGCTGAGGGTGTCAGTAGACGTCTCGAAAGGCGCCTTGAGAGAGTTGTAACGACCCTCATCAGGAAGGGCCATAAGCAGGACCACTGCATGGAGCTCTGCATCAGCTTGATCCAACTTGAAGTCGGTGGGTCTAGAGTCCTTCAAGGATCTCATAGCATCTGAGACACGACCAGTGAGAGACAGAAGCGACTCATCCTCCTTGAGTTTAATGGAGGTGAGTGTCCTGTAGGCATTGAAGCGAGCTCCAGCCTTCCTTGGAGCGAAGATTTTCTCCAAGGCCTCCCATAAAGCTTTTGGGTCGTCCTCATACTGCTTTACAAGCGGCTTAACACCCTGGGACAACATGGACCACAAGATGCCAGCACACTTGTCCCGTTCAAGTTCAGTGTGCCCTTGACCACGCAGTTGACAATGACGGACTTAGATATTAGGGACAAAACTCTTACAACGCAAATGGATCTCAGAAGGATTTGAATACATCATAATGTGAATCATTTTGGCTCAGGATAGTAACATCAACGCAATCCCAATAGCCTTCCTGAATGATTTTTTCGGTCCTGGCGGCGTGCTGGCCATCAACTTAGCCGATGTATTCCTGATGTGAAGTTCTGGTCCCAGAAACTTATGACCTTTTTTCAGTCGTGTCAAAACTCCACCTTCCTGGGGACGGCTTTATTGGACTGCAGTGCATTGTCTCGGGCAATTTCGCATTGCCAACAAAATGGCATTCTTGTGGCTCTAAGCCTTGGGGGCGGGGCTTCCACCGTTGGGTTGTCAGATAATTCGGAGGCGACAGAATTTGCACACACAATATGGGACCTATTCTTAGGGGGCGAATCAGAAACGCGGCCATTTGGTTCGGCCATTCTTGATGGGTAAGCACCGCTGAGTAGGAATGGAACTTAACTTCCACCGTCATTCAGGGTGGACTTGGATATAGAGCAAGGATCCTCAGTCGGCTATATTGCATTCGTCGGCCAACTTCGAGCGCTCTCCTCAGACAGCGGTAGAAGGTGAGGATGACATGGCTGTACCATTCAACCTCTTCTGTGCCTGTGTGAGACCCATCCGTCCAGGCTTAATGTGCCTATTTGCCCCCATTGCATTTTGGTGGTGCGACATGTGTACGACATGGTCCGTGCGCATTGACGTGATTGACCAAACAAGGCCAATGTTGGTGCGCTGTCTCTTCTTTTCCGCCCAGGTTTCCGTTCTTTGCACGGTGATGAAGGCAACAATTTTCCGAGCACAGCATTTAGTAGGAAAGACTGAACACAGGCTTGAAGCTTTAAATTGCACTGCAAGTCTGAGGTCTTGACTTCACCAGAGGCAAGAGGGTGCTTGGGTTGACCAGATTTTGCCTTAGGGGGAGCCTCCTAGGGTGTTTCCCACGAGCGGGGACAACACAGCCCACAGGAAAAAATGAAAAATTCGGTGTCCTCTTCTTGGGAGAATTTAGACTCCCCTGCATTTTTTCTGTATTTTTCTGAACCAAGGATGAGGCAGATGGAAAATAAAAGCAATACAAGTTTGACATTTTCTCACGACCAACCCAGTTGGCGAGATGACAGTCCCGATGACAGTCTGGGTGACAATCAGGATGACAGTCACCGTGACTGCACATGACAAAAGGGAAGATGACATCAACTTGTCCGCCGTGGTACGTACAGTATACAGATTTCTAGGGCCCATTTAGGATAACCATTTCCTCTGGAAGAAACCGGCGACAGGAGACAAAGACAGGAAAATCCCAGCCCCCATCGAGTCACACTCCCATGTCACACTTGGGTCGACATCGTGTCCCAGTGTGGTAGTGAGGTTGGCTGTGTTTGGCCTCCGTAGCTTAGTCAGCAGCCTTTGTCTGAGCTAGCACGCTATCTATCGCCAGCGCTCCCAGCGACATCAGAGTAGCACACCCCGCCAGCACTCTCAAAACCTTCCATAAAGTACTCCATCTCAGATATACAATGCATCTTAGTATTTGAGCAATTTTTATCGCACCGGCCCGACCGGCTAAAAGCAGATCTTATCTTGGGGGGTTGCTGAATAGCAGCAACCCCTTGCTGATTAGAATTATCCGAAATCCACCTCCGTCATTACGCCCAAGTCACTGTTCAGAGCGTGTGATTATCGCACTGGCCCGACCAGCTAGCAGATCTTATCTTGGGGGGGCGGTTGCTGAATAGCGGCAACCCCCGTACTTTCAGCAGACCATGATCAGAGTCCAGCAGAACAGTGTTCAAGCATGGTTCTGTTCTTGATTTGCTTAAACGCTGATTATCTTTGAACACTGTTTAAACCTGTTCATTCAAAAAGTGTTGCCACCAGGCGGGTTCGAACTCAGACAAAGCTCACCACCATTAGATAAACACAAGGATAGAGAGGGAGTATTAACCACACGGCGAACCAACGTCTGTCACCTTCCCCTTTGGGGTGTGCAGTCACTGGGTCTGTCACCCTGTCTGTCACCTAGTGATTTTCGCCGAATGCTGCAGAGTTTGAATTTTCTTTCTCCAACTTAAGCTTACTTCTCTCCGGTTTCTTCCGGTATCGATTCATGTATTATTACAGCTCTTTGCGGAACTTAGGGCGCGGCCGATTTTTTTTCCTTTTTGAGCTGTTTTTGATCATTTCAGCCAGAACAGCTGTTCTGACCTCAATTCTCAGCGTACGTTTTTGAAAACTATATGAGCAGAATTACACGACGATTCCGCAGGGCATGACGTCCTCAGAATCTTTCCCTACCGCCGGTAGTAATTATAATATATTATTTTGCATGTTTTGCGGAGATCATCTCTTGTGTCGTGATTTGAAGGTTGTGTGGGATGTTGTATGGCTCTAAAAACAATTATTTGGATTGCGGAGGGCACACCGTCCTCGTAATTGAGGCATGGCACCGGAGCACGTGAACAGTGGACTTGAACAAGCAGAATATAGGTACAGCTCAGGCTCTGTGTATTTGTGTGATCTATGATTGAATAAGCTGAGAAACTGACCATTATCATTCTATTGAGTGTCCTGGAGGAGTCCCACGGCTCGGATTTGCTCTTGTACTCCCTGTACAGCACCGCGAGACAACTCGATCACAACGATTCCGGGCACGTGACCGCGCTTGTGATCACATTGGGACATGTCGCGTCGCCGGACGGGGATGCACAGAGTTGATCTGAGGGGTGTAATCTCTCGAAAACACTCAAAAAGGAAAAAAAAATCGGCCGCGCCCTAAGTTCCGCAAAGAGCTGTAATTCATAGCTTTGTAAAATAGCCAAGGGATGCGAGATTGACAAGTCAATGAAAAAAGATTGCCGGACTCGTACGGGACCATCAGAACAGGTGATGGAGGTGAAAGTGCCATGCCCTCCGAGTCCTCTCACTACTCACTCCGAACAGTTGGAAAATATTGGGCGGACTACTTTGCGGCATATAAAACTTCCCATGTGTTCAATTTTTTCCCCTGGACTGTTCTTAGAGGGTAGGAGGGAAAACACACCCACAACGCGACAAGGTGACAGACACGGTGACAGACCCAGTGACTGCACACCCCAAAGGGGAAGGTGACAGAGCTTTGTCCACCGTGCCACTGTGCCACAGAACCAATGTTGGCAGGAGAGAACCACACCTTTATGTCCAAGTTGCTGGGACTCTCAGAACTGGTATATTTGCATCTCACTGGCCACTTAGTACATGGGAGGAACATAATGGCTGCCCTAATGTCTTCTTGAGTAAATCACGCTGAAGTTGATAATTGCTTCTATTAAATTGTTCTGTTGTACCTGTTCTCATTCAGCTTGATAGCTAAATGCAGGCTGAAAATAGCACAGGACATCTTGATATGAGATGCATCCACTGAGCAAACACTTTCAAGTACGAGATCCAGCATCCTATCACTGTCCAAGACACGTTTGGACTTGTGAAATCCCAACAAGAAATGGGCTCCCAAGGAAGCCATTTGACACCTAGTGTAAGCCTTGCCATCACTTCTCATTGGCTCAGTGGTTATGACTCGTCTTCTGAGGGATGTGTGCTAGAGGTCCTTGGTTCGAATCCTTCAATGGCCATTCCTTGGATGCTGCTTTTTGAACGGTGTTTGAACGCTATTTAAACACGGTTTAAACCAATGTTTGATCTGAACCTTGTTTCACCACCGATTTGCCTTGAACACACGTCCAGAGCCAGCTGTCAGCTGCAATGCTTCGGACCCTGTGAGCTGATAAGTTAACATGTTTGAACAGAGCAATAATTGAACCAGGTCATCTGTTGAGACAGCGATTGCTTAAACAAACCTCATGGTTACTGTGTAATTAGTATCTGTAATGCCATCCGGTGTAGATGTGGAGCCTTCTCCATTTTGTCCTGCGAGGCATCAATTATTCTCGCCGAAACGCCTGCATCTCGGCCTTTGCGCGTCTCCTTCAAGTGCGTTCTAAGTGGAATTCAACCTCTCCGTGCGATTTCCGTGGTGAATTTCCCAAAATCTTCACTGGACCCTCTGACGCGCGGCTGCCTCGTTGACGAAACTGAACCCAGCAACATGGAAGGCGGGGATCCGATCTCGGATATTTCTCCTTCGCTCAGTGGATTCCGTATTCTTCTGAATGCGCGACAGCGGCAGATCTTTGGAAACGGGAAATTATTATGTGGAAAACGCAAGCGAGACTTCGAAGCTTGGACCACCCACACTCACTGGCGAGGCATTCTCTGGCCCCATTTCCACAATCGGCCTCCGCAAAGTAACCCCAGACACTTTCCATCTGACCAAGCTCGCTGCGTCGTGGTGGAAACTACAGTTGCGGACAATCAAACACGACAATTTCCTATGCCGAGAGAACGGCTCGTGGGATTCTCTTTTTTTTGTTGATAATAGCACTTCTAGAATATATTGTGAATTTTCCACGTCGTCAAGTTGGGAAAAAAATTACATAATGGTGTCTACCACCGGAGCTGACTTGTAAGCAAAGTCTTTAAGAAAATAAATATGTGTGTAAATCATACGTAATAAGTACGAAGTTTTGCCGGGTAACGTCACGGCCTCACCCCCCAAGCACAAAATTATTGAGGGAAACCAATTCACGACCCAGCGGTGAAATGGAGAATATACCAAACCCGACACCACGACACGGCGTGTCAAACGTCAGAAAATCCGACACATCTAAGAATCCCCACACGTAGATCAGCAAATCCGACACATCTGGCCAAATGGGACGCGCATCCCAGCAAACCCGACACAACTTCAGAAAATCCGACACGCACAATCAGCTAGTCTCGCTTGCATACGCGAGAATCAACGGCATGGCACCGTGCCAAATATTTACCTCCCTCTCTCTTCCGCACCACCACTATCCCGCAATCGCCCCCGCTTCTCCCCGCTCAAATATGCTCGCGAGACGATCCCCCGGTAGAAAACCCGCTGGAAAGCGACCATATGGTGTTGTGGAAACCCCGGTCCGTAGTGCCTTCCTCGCTGCAGGTGAAAACTGGTCTACTAGGGCAAGGGTCCCCGAGGTGCGCAGTACCGCCCCTCATCCGATGAACTCGCTGACCCTGGCCCAGTGCAGGCGCTTGAACCGGGTGCAGGAACGGGGGAAAACCTATCCCTGGTGAGTAATTTCACCGCCTGCAGGAATTGGTTCATCTTCGCCCCAGCGCTACTTCCTGACCCCCCATCGAAAACCCCGCCCAAGATGCTGTCAGAGGATGCGAGGATGACGGGTTCGGGGTCAGACCGGAGCTTCAAGGGGTCTGAGGTCGAGGAGCGGGTCGTCTTCGTGTTTTCAAACGTCCTTCAGTGCGGTGTGTTCATTTCCGCCTTTTTTTCCCGCCCCTTCTAACGAATTGTAGCGGTCCCCGTCTCGCATACGTACAGCAAGGCGGGTAACGCTGACTGCGCTCATTCCGACCGCGCTCACTCCGGCTGATCCGTCACGACGTACCTGAACGTAGATATATTTTCCGTCAGTAGATATTTTCTCCAGTATAGATATCAATGTCCCACCCAGAAGGTGACAGTCGAGCGTATGGAATATCGCGATGGCCCGGCAGCTGTTTATCCGATCCACCACATCCGAACTGGGATTGTCGTCGATCTCAGTGATCAACGGTATTGGTTTCATGCCTCGACCACCAAAGAGCCCCACTCTCTCAATACGATCATTATTGATGCTGTTTGTTTTTTCTATTTCCATGCCTGCACATTCAAATCTGACCATCTGTAGGACAATGACGGCTGGGAGTGGACCGGCAGCAGCAATCGGGGGGCCCAAGTCACCTTTGCGCCAGGCGAGGATCCTGTTGACTGCCGACGCGTTCGTTACGACTGTAGGGGCGCTTACGCGTGCGATCGACTTGATCCAGCACTTCGAAGCACGGTCCGCTTTGAACTTGACCCCGCATCACGCGATGCAATCATTGCCGCTCAACAAGAGACCCGTCGCAAGGAGGGCAACACTGCTGAGGAGCGGGCCGTTCTGTAAGTCTTCCCCCTGTGCCTATATAACCGCTTATCAACTTCAATAGTTTTATAAAAGTTGTACGCAACACCAAGTGCAGTGCTGTCGATTCGAACGGCACAAAGTGCCGCGGTGGACCGATCATGAAACCCAAACCTCAGGTATTTTCTTTCAACAATATTCGATTTTGTCTGCTGAGTTCTTGATATCCCAGGCGTCGCGTGGGCACCAATATTTTGTTGGATGCAGTGGTTGGACCACAAAATTCGGAGACGGCCACCGAACGCACAACATTCCGGACCACGTTGACGAGGATTTCGTCGCAAATGCCCTTGCGGGACTGCCAGTGACCAACGATCCGAGCAAGGACACTCCTTCTTGCAGCGGTATCATTCACTCGCACACTTTCCAGGTGCCATTTGGCGCTAATTCGCCTGAGGTTCCGGGCGCCCATTTGCTCTGGCTTCAAGTGACAAATACACTTGAATTATCATTTAAATTAAAGTCTCCAGGACAGAATTTTTATTCTCAGCTTAATTGTGCTGTTAGTGTATGCACCATCTGTGCATTTCATGGCTGTAGAGGAAATGAAGCAAAAATAATAAATTGTGTCCCGGAGACTTTGATTAGAGCTATTTACATCCCACAGGAAACCGCTGCTTGACTTTTTATGCTTTCTTACAGGATGTCCATCTTGTCATTCAAGGTTAAAGTGTTGAGTGAGATTAACAAGCTTCCGATTCCGACCTCCATCTGGCTGGGATCCGTGCGTTTTATTCACACCTCAATACATTCGCTGAAATACTCAATACATGGCAGCGACGGACACAGTCATTGGGGGGATTTTGTGCTCAAGTTTCCTTCGCGCGCGGTCCCTCTGTTGACACACGCCCACCAAGTCTGCACTTACAAAACTCATCTGTCTTTCAATCGAGACCTCCTTCTGCACGGCCGCCTGTGCCGCTATCAATCTCATTCTCGTACGTTATACTCTCTGAACAACTGTCCTACCTAAGTGCTCGTTGTGAAGACTTGAAGCCAGTAGTGTCATATCAGACTCGAACTCCTTGAACCCTCGTATTTGTAAGCTCGGGACTTGGATTTAGCCTCTCAACGAACCTCATACTTGCGCCTAGAAGCTGTAAGCTCGGCCAGTCCATAGAACCAACCTGCTTCATTCCGAGCTCATTCCCTGAAATTGAACAAAGATTCTGAATTGATATTGAACTCTTGTGGGTGATACGTACCCTACCCCCGAACACACACACACGAGATACTTGAGATAGTTGTGATATTGATTTGATTTGAGGTTGAGTTGCTCGCTGCGCTCGTTTTCTTGATCACTTGATTTTACAGCTACACGCAGGTGTACCGTTTCATCTGGAGCCCACCGCGAGGGGGTCCAAGACATTTGATATAAATTTGGGAAATTTGTGGCACGTCGCTATTCAGTAGCACGGTCCATCTTGCTATAACAAGCACTAGGGAACAGCG
Source organism: Mycena sp. CBHHK59/15 (assembly GCA_029204085.1). Classification (NCBI taxonomy): domain Eukaryota; kingdom Fungi; phylum Basidiomycota; class Agaricomycetes; order Agaricales; family Mycenaceae; genus Mycena; species Mycena sp. CBHHK59/15. The sequence goes on along the minus strand of JARGXW010000180.1, from coordinate 60,947 downwards.
CCTTGTGATTGCGCGCTTTGCGGAGGGGTTTTCTCGAGCCCAAGTTGGTGAGATCCTGAACTCGCAGTTCCCGGACAATACACTCGAACCCCGGCAGATCAGTAACATGCGCAACGAGGCTCGGCGTGAAGCGCATGCGGCGATGGACAAACTCGGGGGGGATTGTGGCCATGCGCCGCTGCTATGCGAACTTTCCACAGCTCAAGGTAGTCGCGGACAGCGCGAACATCCTCGGTCTTCGACGGGTTAGTGTGTGTCTCGCCGTTGTGGGGGATTTTGTAGTCCAACTGCACCCGCCGAATCACATCTCGGAGTGCGAATATTGAGACAGAGATCATCCCAGCTTCGGTTGGATCCTTTCGCGTTATAAATGACCTGCAACCAGTATCAGAATCCAGTTTCAGATAGCCGTAAATTCGGAGTGTACGTACCTTCAACCAGAAGTTCTGATGTTCTTGTAAAAGATCCATCTCTTTGAATCGCAGAAGCTTGCCGCTCAGATTTGCGAGCCAGTTCATGAGGTACGCCTCGCTAGAATGGAATTAGATAATAAAATGGGAAGGGAACGACGGCCATACCGCAGCTTGGGGTGCATCGACTTCAGTTCTGTCAAGACGCGGAAAACCGCATCGGCATATTTGGGCATGTGTCCGGTGCCGCGGAACATAACCATCCAATGAGCGCTGATACATAACACGCCACCAACGTCCCCGCGCTTGACAGCAGCTCGGAGCGCCAGCAGTGTGAGAGCATCGCGGTTGAACAGGCTGATGTTTTCCAGGATGGGATCACGTTTCGTGGCAGGCTGTCGTCGAAGTTTTGACACTCGCCACGCCGAGCATAGCTGCTGATGCACCTTCGCTGCCACGTCTCGCACCGACTGCCAGTCCAACAACGAATCGACCCAGTCCTCAAGAGTATCGCATGGACAGAAGAGACGAAAGCCGTCAAGAATGGTGGCAGGGAGCACGAGATCAATCATCAGCTCGTACGCCGGGCGAAAAGGGGGCAGTGTTTTGGATTTCCAGCCTGCGGTGATCGCCTTACGGCCGAGTAGACTGTTCATCCTCCAGAGAGACCACAAAGCTCTGCTGTTCGGAGTTCCCCAGTGCTCGTTTATGGTCATCCGCGTACCTGCGACCTTTTCGTGGAATATTCCCAGCTGCTCTTTCCCATACCGGCCAAGATTATCGAGAAGGTCTACGTCGTCGCGACGCGAAGCAGCAACCTTTTGAAATGGGTGAGTCCTTAAGACAACAGGTAACCGAGATTAATGTAGCACCTTGTCGAATAAGGACGCGCTCAATTGGTCTCCCGCGCAAATGACAACACCGTGGCGCTGGATATCCTCCGCGGTGAGCTTCAACGTGCTCTTGAATATCGTCGCGAAGACATCAATTGTGCCGTCCAAGCTCGACTCGTCAATCTCCATTGCCGGGAGCGTACAATGCTCCGTGATGTGGACAGGAATCAAGAGTACGCTCGGAGGTTCGGAAAGCGAGTCCGAGAAACGGGTCCGTAGAGCTGGGTACGCGTCAAGTAAAATGTCCTCGATATGCCAACGATGCAGCGCCTCGAGCTGCTGAACCTCCTTCAACGAAGGCAAGAGATCGTCGGCTGTGAATTCTAACACGGGCAAGCGTGTTTTACGAGGTGGCAGGATATCGAGTGGCAGATCCCCGGCAACAACTCCCCAAAGAACGACGAGGGTCACAGTGGTTCCATTATCAAAGTGGTCGTTGGAACCTAGGCGTTGCTGCGCTACTCGGAACGCGAAGTTGAGGTTGTCCCAGATAAGCATGAACATACGCTCCCGTGCAATCTTTTGAACTGCTGCTAATCGTTCCTGCCCCAGGTCCTTGACTTTGCGCAATGTGCTTCGATACGACAGGCAGATCCCAGCGTGGTTGAGAACCTCAAACTGCGAGCGTGTCGCCCCACATGCTAGCAGATAGAACGACATAGTCGTCTGGTACTCGGAGGACTTCTCGTTTCGTGCCTGCGCAAGCATGCAAATAATGGTAGTAACAACCTGGGAATTTATTCAAGGCACAATAAGTTTCCACGGAATCAGCACGTACCAAATCGACGTTGCGCCGCTTTTCCTTTGCCGGCCCGTTATCCCCAGTCTCCTCTCTGGTCATCGAACGAAGAAGAAAGCACAGAGTAGGAGCAATAGCCTCGGCGTTTGCGAGGATACGCTCCAACGAGAAGTTTGCGAGGGTCGTGCTGATCCCTTGCCCCTGCGACGGTCGAAGATATTGCGCCAGCTTTGCCCCCTCTTCTTTCAAAATTTCCCCTGCAACCCTGGTAACCCACTGCGAAACGAGGACCGGCTGGCGCGACCGGATGATATCCAGAAGCTCCTGGCCATGGTTAATCAACATCTGGGAAACCTGCGATGATTGGTGCTGGTCCTTGGTCGTGATCAAGTCCGTAAGAAACTCGTGCAGTGTCTTGTAGCCGGCTGTCTTCACCGCGTCAAGAACATGTCTGATCCGTGCAGCTGAGGTAGCCCGTCTCTCCGCCTCCTCCTCCCGTGCCCGTTCAGCCAGAAACTCCGCCCTCGCCTCCGCTTCCTCCTGCTGCCCGCTTTCCCACTGTCTCCGTGCTTCCATCTGTGATGCAGCCGTTACGGGCTGGGCAACGCGTCGGGTCCTCTTCTGCGGGGGTCCAGACGTGTTGATGAACTGTCCGGCATTCTCGTCCCCCGGCTTGCGCTTCCCAGCCATCTCGGATGCGGATTACACGCGTCGCGACGCGTCGAATATAAGGCTTGAGTAATAAGAATAGGGAGGCCAAAAAGGAGGGAATTATAATGAGAATAGGGTTTAGAAAAGTAGAATGGGTGGTGCACGGGTAAGTTGGGTGCCCGGTGAGCTCTCCACCGTCAATGAGGCCCAGATTCGCGGCGCGGCGCGACAAGCAAAAAATAGCACTGCCGCTGATCGGGCTACGGACCGTCGGCGGTAACTCTTAATATGGTATATGCGGAGTTTTAAAAGTCCATCTGTCAATCTACGCCTAAGTGCTTCCAGCCGTTATGGTAAGTAATACTTTGCTCGCTCGTCATTCTGCACCTAACGGTTGGACACGAGCCTAACTCAGACTGTTGGTGGCGATTGATGGCTGAGCACAGCCACCGGTAACCCGGGCCGAGATCAAAAGCGCGAAATCTCGGTGGCTAAAATCTTATTTTATATTTTCGAAGTTCTGCTCCGGGGAATCTCTAAAGGTCCTTCCTATAGTCCTATTTACACACTCATCCATGTCATATAGTAAAATGCAAGTGACTAGTAAGGATTTCTAAATCGGGTCTCGGACTTGTCACGAAGTGATGTCTGCTACCATACTCAGCCTGACTCACGGTACTGTAGAACCCATGGCAGAACAAATTTGGAACCCAACCATAACATATTCTTCCTGTTTCTCAACTCTCTTCAACCACTGGATTTCATTCATAAGAGTATTACTCACACATTATTTTGCCAACGTCACTGAACTGGGCATTGTTGCCTCTAACAGTGAATTCGGCACCAGAAAGCAATATATCTTGAAGCCGAAACCGTGGGAAGATATCTGCCCTCCATATGCACCCAGCAAGATCTCGGTGCGGAAAATACGGATTAAATACAATTAAATACAATTAAATTACGATTAAAATACATTATGATACACTTACGATTAAATATGCCTCCCAGCCCTAAGATTATATTATGATTACATTACATTACAGCCCTGAGGTGTATTTAATCATAATGTTCCAGCCTTATTTAGGTTCAGAGATGTGAAAAAGTTGAAGAGCTTAGACAGTTTCAATCCATAGGCCATTTAGATTGTGAGGTGCAATTTGGGGCCAGGTCCGGGTCGGTTTACCCCGGCCAAACTATGGAGCGTCGGCTTGAAAAAATTCACAAAAGATGGGGGGTTCCACTTGAGCCACTGTAGATTATGATCCCCACTGGATGACTGTCTAAACTTTTGCACCAATTGGTTTTCTAGAGCTCATGGCCATGGGCTGGGACACATTTGAATTCACGGGTGTGGGAGAGTGAAAATTTCACGTCGGGTCACACGGAGTCACTGAAACTGATTCTACTCAAAAAGGCAAGACAATCAAAATTTATTGACAATCAGATTCTGATTGTGCATCCGAACAGGCTCTAAGAACAGCAAATTGAACTCAGAAAATATCTTCGGTTCCAGATGACAGAACAAAGGAACATCGCAGAAGGTAGCAAGGGAGGACATGGAGGGCGAAAGCAAGCAGTGTCGCCGTAGACGTGGCAATTGATTCCGAAGACGTGGCAATTGATTTCCGAGACTCCGAGTCCGAGGCAGTCGGCCGAACACAAATCAAAAATGACACACCAACAGAAGAAGGGATTCGGGCGTTAACAACTTGTGCACCAAGCCAAAAAAAATCAGGGAGATATTGGCATTCGGTGGAGAGTTAGGGGCCAGTAACTGACCGGATAACCACGAAAATTGAGCACTTTTGCCAGATTTTACATTAATTTTGTTTGTGACTAATTCTATTTGACAAATTTTTGTTTGTCCTTGTAGCAAAATTGCACGAAATCCAAGTTCTCCTGGGTAGCCAAACCTAAAGGTTCAGCAATTATCGGACTTGTGATGTATCAAAACCCCATATACGCCTGGGCGAAGGGCAGTGTCTGTTGCGCTTGACGTAGTACCGGCGCGTCCCCCATGTTAACGCATTCTCCACCACTGACGTCCATCCCGTTCAGCCACTCCTCCTTTCCCAGCTTGCCTCAAATCGCATTGCACGCACTGATGCGCGAGCCATCTACCTGCAGTGGCACACGCCTGTGCCGGGTCTCTGCTAACACTTGAACATTTTTTCGCTTCGTGTCGCCACCGCCGGGTTCTCTTCAAATGTCAGCGTCTCGGTGTCGCAGTAGCGAGTTCGCGTCAGGTAGACGGAATGATGGGTCGGTCGTCCAGAATATGGGGTGTATGGATGAAGCAGAAAGATGGTAATAAGTCCCGGAAATGTCGTAGACTCGTAGAATAGGAATCAGCTCGATGGGGGGGAAGGTGCCGTGTGGGCGTGTAGTACGGGTGCAGTGCGTAGAGACTCGGGAGATATGAGAATAGAGAGCTCAGGTGAAATCCGTTCACTGGCGACGTAGCCTCGGTGGGCTGCTCAGGTCACTGGTCGCGTCGATGGTGGTGGCTCGGGATCAAGAGGGTGATGTTTGGCAATGTGTACGTACAAAACAAATAACGGTCCGAAGACCGATGTACCGTACAGTACATACAGCGATGTGGAAAGGGGGGATAGCGACGAGCGGTTCATCCACCCCTTCCACATCGGGAGTCAAGACTACGTGCGCACGGCGTGCAGCCGAGACCTGGCTGAGACCTCAAGACTTCAAACTCCAAGTTTTGAGTCCCAGGAATTCAAGACCTCAGTATGAAACTGCTCAAAGCTCGACGATTCAAGTCCCCTAGCTCAAGATCACCGGCCTTCGAGCTTTGAGTGTCAAGGCGCGTCAAATTCAAGACCTCAAGCTACGAGTCTCATGGCCCGGCAAATACAAGATCTCAAGCTTCGAGTCTCAAGGCGCGTCAGATTCAAGACCTCAGTGGAACATTGCGCAAGACTCGAGCTTTCAAGACCGTCAAGCCTGGAGGCTCAAGATGTGCCTCTTCTCCAAAGCCTCAAGATGCATTTCTATTCCATTACGACTGGTCGACTATCATTGCACAAACACTTCTGGCTGCTCCTTTGTTGTTTACGCCCCGAGGTTGTCAAACGGACGGCCGCACCGCAACAGTTATCAAGGGTATGTTGTCTGCCCTTCCACGGGTTTTCTCTTCTTCGAGTGTAGCAGTCTTCGTTCGGGCCAGTAGTGCAGTCATGTCTGTAGATAGATGTGTTCATTGCAATGGTTTTCGAGCTCTTTTGGTTGGAATTTCGAGCAATCAGGTGGAACAATGGAAGGTAATGCCGGTAATGACTTGCCAAATCCCGCCAATCTGCCCCAAATTTGCGAACTTTTTCACTAATTTATTTTGAAGGTCCAAATCTAGCCAACGTCCCTAACGGCACTAATTTGGCCGAATTGGACCACTTTTACTGACAATCTGGCCTTATTTCCAAAGGAGGTCTTTCCTGATGTTGGTCCACAGTCGCGATGTTGATCATCTATCCCCTAGCCAATGGGGAGATGATTTGACCGCCGGTTCATGCAATATTCGGGTGTGCTGGCTCGAAGCGGTTGCACTGGCCAAGGCGTTCTTTGCCAAATATGGATACAACATGGATTTTGATGCTCAATTCGCTCCTGAGGACCATGATTTAATGCGGCCAAAGGGTGGTAAATATCCTGGTGTGTCAAAAGAAGTTGACAGGTCGCTGGTCGATGCATCGGAAGAACCATCTGCCCTGGAATCGTCCACCAGTTCAAATAGCCGAAACTCGGCTCACAACGATTCCCCACTTGATGGCGCCAACATCTTAGGTTTCGACGCACACGCGATCCTCGCAGTGGAGAGAGCAGTGGCCTGTGCAGGATCGGATTTGGATGGAAACCTGGAGGGCCACAGCATTTGGATTAACCTAACTGAAGACGGATGGAAGAAAGCCCACAAGAAAACAATCCTTCGCACATTTATGGACCCAACATTTGACATCAACAACGGGAAGAGCCATGACCGGCTGCTTCGGATTTGCTACTTCTCTGTCAGTGGGGACAGCTGGGATCGAACAGCTTCCACTGTGTATTCCAAATCCACCGCCGAAAATCATCTATTAAAAATCCAGGGCCTCTTTGCAATGTTGGTGTGTTTCAACATGTCCAAAGTATCATTGGCCATTCTCCAATGCACTGGTATCAAGATAATCAATACCAGTCCCATAACATATCTGGATGCGGCACCGATTGCCGAGATTTCCCTCCCAGATACTCAGTACGAAATAACAGGCCAGATATTATCTCTTGTCCCTTTTGTCGATTCATCGGGAACTTCCGGGAATCTTTCATGGGCGTGGGCGGCGCAATTGGTGGCATTCGAGTCTGTGAAAGCCAAGAAGGCAAGCTAGACCAATGCACCTGCGCGAATGCGTCATTTGAGCATCACTGTGGATGGCCGTCTTGTCTTGCCTTTGCTTTCAACAGATTTGAAACAGGCAACACTGGAGGATATCCTGAATATCCCTCCGAGTCCCAACAGTGATTCCGAGAAGACTTGGGTTTTTCTAATGCACAGCTCGAAAATATGAGTGCTACACTCGTTAGCAGGGTCAAGGACGAAGAATTGCGTTTAAAGATCCCACTTTACGGCCCTGCAAAGGAGGGCAGATATCCTTACAAAGCAATTTTGTCCGACGGTCAGTTCTAACGTATTTAGTTAATACTTTGCTCGACTGACCCATTATTTGCCTTTAAAGATACAAACGGGACTTCACAAACCGTCTCGCACTGCCTCATCTTGGTGACAGCGCCAGCCGCTAAAGAAGCTCGCCGTCCTTGTCGAATATGCCAGACTAGCACACAGGCATTTAGTAAGAAGGTTGAAGAAATATATTCGAATTTTAATCACCTATTTGTGTCTTTCAATAGCGGTAATTGAATAGAACTTCAAGTTGTAATAGGCTGGTAAATTAATGCCCAAGGTTTTTTTTTTTTTTTTTTTTTTTTTTTTTTTTTTTTTTTTTTTTTGGAGCGTTTGGGATAATGAAATTCAGTCTGCAGAAGCATTCCAAAGGTCATCCGCTGGGTCTACCAGATAAATCTAGTTAATGCCGGGGAAGTTGTCCAGGGAGGAAATGCCATTACGCACAAGTACCATAGTGTGGGACTCCAGCCGTAATAAATTTATCCTATCCCATTTCTTGGATCATTCAATGTCAATGGCTGTATACCCACTAAAACCCCCACTGTGTAAGTCCAATCGTCCGGCAGAGCAGCTTCGTTCATTAGTAGACCACTCCATGTTCTTAGGACAAGATCTTTATTCAGCGCAAGATTACCAAATTTCATTTTATTGGTGAGGATTCGATCTCGTCCTAGTGCGGAATTCACAGATTTCAGCCATCGGTTGTGAATCTCAACATCTGTAATGTTACGGTGTGGGTTCTTTAGAACCTTATCATTCCGGATGTTCCAGATTGTGTGCCAGGCTGTGGATACCAGAATGGCAAATAATCGTCCCATCGCAGGGATCAATTTCCCATTTGAGTGTTTAAATTTAACTAGGTTGCAACCCAAGATAAGTCCCCAGCTGAGGAGGGGCCAGTTTGAATATTTCATGGTCCAGAGGTCCTCGGTCAGTTGCCAAATTAATTTTGCCCCTGAGGCATCACATTCCATCGCAATGTGTTCAAGGCTCTCCGGGACACCACATGTCGGGCAGACTGCAATAGCTTCAAGATTGTCAATGTGTGTCCAGAAGTCACCGACTCTGAAAATGTTGTGAATCGACTTCCAAAATAATTCACGGTGAAGTCGTCTCAGATTTGTGGAACGTATAGATTTCCAAATCATTTCGTCGGTAGGAGTGTAATCAGAGACTTCATGCACGGAGCACCGGATACGATCTAAGTTGATAAATGTTGCCTTCCTGAACGGCTCTGAGTGTCTGCCCTTAATGACTTTTGTAAAGATTCGCTGTGAGCCTTGTGAGATTAGAATACCCGGGCAGCTGAACATCAAATCGATTTGGGTATCAACCTCCAGTGGAGGCTATGAATGAATGCCTGCGGTTACAGGGAAAGTAATCATTGTCTGCTTGAACTGTGTCCGTGCAACACGCTCATTCAGCGCTGCAAATACTGCTTTGAAGAGCAGGAAACTTGGGTCTAACATGTCATTTTCAGATTTTGTTCTCTCTTTAATCAAAGTTTTGAGCAGAAAGTCGGATGAAGAGCATAGTAGTAAGGGGGCATTGCATGGGATTTTCTGCAGCACTGTGAGGGTAGCCCCCAATATCCCTGATCTGAAGTTGATTTTTATGGTTGGATCGTCAAATGTGAGGTTCACAGTTGCATCCTCATTGAGCTCATCAGAAACAATTTTGAATCTTGCCATAATTTGAGGATCATACTGACCAGCACGCAGGACCTTGATATGTATAAAGGTTGTTATTTGATCAGGGACTGGCTCCAATCGGAGTTGTCGTCGTGCCGGAATCTCCTTCATTGAATCATCCCCAGCGAAGATCCGCCAGCCCTTCTTGGTGCTGGCTAATCTGAAGTTTGGATCATAGGTCATTGGTTTATCAATTTCTATCTCTCCTTGGTTAGCTTCCAATTCGTCTGCTGTCAGTTTAAGCTCGTCACAAAGGTCAGCCGTTGGAGCTAGCGGATTCCACTTTGGCATTATACAGTCTATCAATGTCTGGGCGGTCTCGATGCATTTCCCAGGGTGTACACAATCAAGTTCATTTCGATCTCTGTTGCAAGATGGGCATCCACAGTTTTTACGGGCAATGCCACTACTAGGGTTGATTGTGTGTGGCCGTCTTGCCACCGTAGTTTTCCTCGTAGCTATTATGAGGGTGTCTTTGACCGTCCGAACCTCATGTTGGTTTCTGAGGCAAATTGCTGCATCTCGAAGGCAGGTATTTTTATAAGGTGGTTGGCGGATAGCAGGGTGCTTCCATATCGGCATCTCCAGTTGGACATCACGGTCAATTGAGAGTGCTGTAAATTTGAGGTTGAACTCCTGGGCTACAGATATCATACCCTTCAGGTCGTCAGGTATCCTGTCTGACCTGGGGATGGGGAAATGAATGTCGTTTAAAAAGATATTGAGGATTTGACCTGGCCTGATATTTAGGTAGCTAGTCTCCAGGTATTTTCTGAGAATGAAGTCAACAAAATAGCACCACGATGGTCGGTCGTCTCCTTGGATGAGGTAGCATTGAAGATTCCAAAGATGAATTGCTTTGTTCCGAGAGGAGATATCCAGAATTCCTTTCCCTCCTTGATCAACTGGGAGGATCATTGTCTCCAGTGATACTCTGGCTGTTTTTCCGTCCCACAAGAAGGACCGTATCAATTTTTCAAGTGTGTCCTCAATGTCCTTTGGCATCCCTTGAACTCGGGTCAGGTATTGTGTTCGACCTCCAATTACCATACTAATGATGTGACGCTTCCCTTCCAGAGTCGGGTGTGTTGTTTGCCAGTGCATGAGATCGGTATTAATTTTTTCTAGGACAGAAGGCCATGGTGTGGTATAAGGGATGTTATTGCCGATCCATGCACCTAGCATGCGGCAGCTCTTGCCATCAGCGATGAGGAGCCCGATGATGGAGCACTTCCTGGCTCAGAGGACGAGTACACCCCGTAGAAACTCGCCCACTAGCGCGCCCGCATAATAAACGTCCATTTTAGGAAATTTTGATCTAAGGCCTTATTAAGGGCAACCCTTATTAACCCTACTTAAGGGTCCTAAGCCCTTAGGAAAAAAAATTACCCTTAATAAGGGCTTAAGCCGCAACACTGCCCCCGGGTGCTGCTATATGGCACCCGTTAATGATTGATTGATGGATGACGGAAGTTTGATGGGCAGTCTCGGCTAACTGCGTGTTTGGCTCTCTTTGCTACGTGTCATCATGCCGAAGGCAAAGGTATCTATAGGACCCCGGATAATAGGTGGGGACCCCTGATACAAATACTGACGAATTTTTGGGTTTTGAGGCCTCCAAGAGAGTCGAGCCTCCACCGCCCGAGACGTGTATTTTTCAATGGTCAGGTCAAAATTGTTGTCGTCCACGCTAACACGAGCGCATTCAGGCATGCTGTTTCCCGCGTTTCCGACCGTTTATACCACCCGTCCTGATACACAGACCGTACTCGTTGAGCTCCGATCGAAGGAAATGTTTCAAACTCCATTGTCGAAGGTTATCGAAGACGTCTTTTCGGTCAGGGAGTTCGAGAGTCGACATTATGGGTGAGTTCTGCGACTCAATTCCGCAACCAGCGCCTTATATGGTGGGCATTGGCGACCGGTTACACAACTTGAACCCTGCTCAGTGATGTTTCACTTCGGCACTTATCTTGGAGCGTCTGATATGTATCAGCGTGGGCCGTATCGAGTAGGGCTTGCACCCGTGCCGTATTTTACGCCTGGATGGGCGTAAATACGGTTACGCACTCATAATGTCGCGGATATTTGTGGACCACCTGATGTTACGGGTACGGTACGGGTGAAGGCGTATATGGGGACTCGTAACCGCCCGTTTACTGGTAAAAAAGGCGCCAAAAGCGGGAGTTTTGGCAGCCAGAAAGTGACTTTGTTGAGATGTTGAATATTCGAATATGCTCTTTGAAGTGCCTTAACTAGCTTTTCAAAACACTTCACATTGTACTTGGGTGTTCTGGCATCTATATACAGGAACCCCTGTCCACTGTACACGATTTGTATAGGTTTGTGACAGCCATGCCAGGTTACCGTAAATACGGCGTAACGGCCGGTGCGTACGGGACCATCAGCAAAATGTCATGTCTGGCATAATCTTGATCTCCGTTATGTGCCGAAGCCAAGCCGAAGCTGCCGAACTCTCATTTCGCTCATTTCGACATCAAGATCAGAGTTGAATTTTATTTCGGGCGCTCGAGGACATGAAATAGAAACAAAATGAAGTCGAAATGAGCTCGAAATCTGAGGTTTGAAAGTCCCTATTTGCGCGACTTGTGCTCATTCCAAGTGCGTGCGACGCGACGAGGGAAAAAAGAGGGATGGTGCTGATCGGGCTTCGGACGCTTCGGACCCTCAAATCTCACTCACTCACTCTTTTGTTTTTGCCCCGTGCGCTTTGTGTTCTGCTCTTCAATAACCCGGTTTTCAAATTCTGTATCTTTGTTTTTGCGGCTCCACGTTCCTGGGTGTTCTTTTTGAAATTTCATTGCTTGGCCGGGCAATCGCTGACGCCCCTGATCCTAAGACCGTTTCAAAACTTTCTTCCTCTTGTCTTCTCCCACATTCCAAGAGGAGTGCCATGTCGCGTGGGCGTTGCTCACACTGTCCAGCCGACGAACCATGTGTGGTATACTCAGTGCGTACAACCCCCTCTTCATCGGCCAATGCTTGACCCCTCTCCAGCCGCTCGGTAGTCCAGAGGGGGAGTGTCTGTGTGGACATGCTCTCCTGGCCCATGCCACTGTCCCCGCTTTGCCTCCTCGGGGGGGATGTGTCGAGACGGGTTGTCCTCGTTTTGTAACCGTTAGTTCCATCTACTAGCTCCGATTCGCCCTCTCTGACACTGCAACCGACAGAGTTTCTTTGATGCACTTGCTCCTGGGCGGACACGGTGCCAGCACCCTGTATGCGGACGCATGTATATCTCACATGCCCCTTTGCCTGTGGGGCACCCTCCAGCAATCCCCGAGTACGATTCACATCCCTGCTGCGCTCTTCGTACTTACCCGTCCAATCTATGGTGCGCATCGGCTAAACACCACCAAATTTGAACAAGCGCTGATCCGATCAATGATGTCTCAAATCGACCCGAGAGAGAGAAAAATTATGTCCGATATTGCCGACGTGGCTGACGTGCGAATTTACTTCCTACACCGGACCACCATGGGCCGCAAGAAGCGTTCTCAACTCGACGCAGCAGCCCGAGCACGCCAGGGACGGTATCCAGCCTCCGTCACCATCGAATACAGCCCGCGGGATCCACGCTACGTGGAGGAGACGGAATGGACAGGCGGTGTGAATCACTGTCTGTCAGATACTGACAATCTCTGGGAAACAGAGTCGTCCGAGCTCGAGTCGGACACAGATCTCGCGCCGGAAAACTCTCCCAGCTCTGACGAAGTCTCGGACTTGGACCACGACCTGGAGTTGCTGGATATGGACGACGCAGCGGTGGTCGACCGCATCACACAGGAGCAGAGCCGTCAAGCTGAGCTCTGGCGTCTCTCGAGTCTCAGGATGGATCTGACCCGAAAGGAATGGAAGAAGGTGGAGGCAAACCGGAGCCTCGGATACAATGGGCAATCGAGGGCGTCCCAATATCGGCATGCAAAGCACGCGCGAGAAAAGGCCGCAGTGTCAGCTGAGGCAGCCAAAACGTGCGTTGCAGCATTCCTTTCATTAACTCATGCTATATTTCTTGCAGCCCACAGGCTAAGGGCTTTGCAAGTTTCTTCCAACGCCCATCTCCTGCCATTGCCCGTTCACGCACACCATCTGCGGCGACGTCCACGACCCCCGCCAATCCTTCCCCTCCACTCCATCCTCCGATGAGCGCGACACCCGGTGCCACGAGCCCACCTTCCATACCGACGCCCCCCCCTGTACCCGTGTATCCCGTACCTCGTGTTAATGATACTGGTTTCCACGCACCTGTGTACGGCTATCTTTCTGACGTTGAGTCTTCCGAGTCGGATTCGGATTCTGGAGATGAAGGGGGTGATGAGAGCGAGACATGCGCACAACCCGTTCGCAACAAGCGGCGCAAACTCGATGTACCGGCGCGAGAACAGGTCCGCCTCAAAAAAGAAAAGCGCGCGAAGGATCGGCATGATGCTCTTACCGCCATCGAGAAGGTCATTAGCCTCAAACGTACTGAGTACCAGGGCCCGTTGCAGGCCAAGCGCGCTCGGGTCATCCAGAGCACCCTGCATCTCGTTGTCCGCAATTCACGCAGTCTGATGGAGGCGTCCGCAATGGCGGCCGAGACTCATGGCTTTGCTGCCATCTGGGGCTCGCGACTCGCGCGGAAATGGACTGCCGAGTGGGTGAAACGTCGCGAGCTCCCCGAGTCTGAGCGTGGCCGACATGCGAGGACGTGGTCATTGCTTCAGGATCCAGAAATAAAGGAGGAGCTGGCGGCGTACCTCCGGAGTAACAAGTGGTCCATGGATCCGGTGAAGCTTGTCCAGTACTCTGAATCCCAAATGGTCACGGCGGAGATGAGAAAATATGTCCAGACCGCGGTCAACAAAGAAATGCCGCGCGGATTAAAAAAATACCTGGAGGTCGAGCTGTTCCCGCGCATTGGATACAAGGTCTCGCGAGGAATTTCACTCGCCACCGCCCGACGTTGGCTTCACAAACAGGGCTTCGAGTATATGGAGGTGAAGAAAGGACTGTTTTATGATGGACACGAGCGCCCCGACGTTGTCGCTTATCGCCAAAATGTGTTCATTCCTGCCTTCGACCGTTTACGCCCATTGTTGGTGGAGTGGGATGTCAATAACCTTCAAAACCAGGTTGTGAAGCTTCCGCCGCCACCGGGAGAATTTCAACTCATCCTCACACCTCAGGATGAGATGACTGCGCAGGCAAACGACACCGACAAATCCAAATGGGTACTGAAGGGTGAGATGCCCATTCGTAAAAAGGGTGTTGGGCGCGGGATTCATCGCAGTGACATTATTTGTTCAACTGTCGGTCACATCGACGATGCGGGAGAAGGCATGGAGTATGGAAAGAATTATGAGGGGTATTGGGATGGTGCTCGATTCATAAACCAGGTAATTGTTCACCACTCCCGTCAACTCCCATCTCACTGCAGACCAGCTGGAAGTCCAAATCATACCCGCTTTTGAACGCCGCCATGATCGAAACATATACCGCGCTCTTTTTCTCATTGACAACTCCCAGGGTCATTGTGCATATTCGGAGGATGCGCTTGTTGTCAATCGGATGAATTGGCGCTCCGGTGGGAAACAAGCGCTCATGCGAGATGGTTGGTTCATGTGCGCAGGCCAAAGAATCCCTCAGAAAATGGTGTTACCGGACGGACAGCCGAAAGGCATGAAGATAGTCCTCCAAGAGCGCGGTCTCTTGAGGACATTACTCAAGATGAAATGCGACACCGGGGCATGTGATGGATCAAACCTTTGCTGTGGACGTTCCATCCTCGCTAACCAGCCAGATTTTTTGGAACAAAAATCTCTCGTGCAGGAGACCATCGAGCGGCTTGGGCACCGGTGCCTTTTCCTCCCGAAATACCACTGTGAGCTCAATTTCATCGAATTCTTCTGGGGCGCCATCAAGAAATATCTCCGCAAGCATTGTGATTACACATTTGAGGGCCTTCGCAGAATGGACGATGCGCTCCATTCGGTTGACATAATGACCATCCGGAAGTGGGAGCGCCGCACTTACAGGTGGCTGGATGCTTACAGACAGGGGTTGGACTGCAAAGATGCGCAGGTGGAAGTCAAAAAATTCAGTACTCGCCAGTACAAGTCTCACCGGAGGGTTGGAGAACGTATGGGACGGGCAATGGACGCGGCGCACGGGCCCTCGGGCTCTTCGGGCACTGCACGTGATTGATGAATTGATCGTATCACTGATGTCTCAAATTGGCCCTCGCAAAAAACAAAAAATTATGAGTTTTGATCCAATAAACTATCCCTCTTGGGGGATGAATCTACTATCTAAAAGGAGTGTTTTGGCCAGAGGACAAGGAATTTGAGCAATATGGCAAGGTGCAGTCAAAGTTGTCAGTGTTTGGTGGTGTTTAGCCGATGCGCACCATAGCCCGACATCGTTGGTCCCTCATACCCCTTTCACGCTCGGAACAGAAAACTCAACATGGTTGCTCGATGCCTCTTCGAGCACAGCTGCCTTCCGCTTGCCTTTGTTCCCAGCCATTCTTAGTGGGGGGTATGTGGGTGGGCTGTTAGGATAGTGAAACAGGCACCATGCCCGAATATAAGGCTTGCTTGGTGAGGAGCGCGAAGCCGAGGGTTCCAGTCCTCTCGTAGAGGTTGGTGAGCTACAGGGTGTGAGCCGAGAACAAAGCCTTCAACAAATACATGAACCTCCTCCTGGATTCTCGCCCCTACTGCGCGCGAATCGACAGACGCCGCGATGTTGGTGGCACGGATGCCCTTGCGATGGTGCGTGCAGTGGACCATGAGCTGCGCGATAAGTCGTGCATCCTCCTCGGGGGCCCGATGCATGGTGAGCTCCACGGCGGCCATCGCCCGGTAGCTATTCCGCGGCAGTGAATGACTCCCTCAACTCTGCGCGAGCTGCGCTAGATCTTGCCATTACCGTGGTTGAAGGGATTGTTGATTTTTTTGTTGATACGTATCGTTCCACCTTCCTGTGTTTTCTCCAGCTCGTTGTACAAGTGCATCCAGATAGGTGCGAATAAATTTCCCCCAAAAATACCATTTATAAACTGTTTGGACACAGGTGAAGAAAGACCATGTCCAAAAATGGACATGAATCACATCCAAATCGAGCGATCATGTGTCGTCAGGAGTCATCGTCATGGATGCCTTGGTGACAACTTGCCACAACAACAATTCTTGTCTCGAACCAGGTTCCATCCATCCCGCCATGGCAACCCGGAGCTTCAAACCCGCCGTATGTATACACCCCACATGTGCGTTCCCTGCTGTAATTAACAAGGCAAGACCTGACGCAACTTTCATAGAATATTCAATCATGATCAACAGCAACTAACCCGCCCTGCCGCCCGCATAGTACACCGACTTGAGAGAAGACAGAACCCCTCCACATGCAAGCGTTGTGAGTCGCCCAGATAAACGGGAAACACTCAGTAATCCTTCATTGCGTAAAAACCCGATGATCCGCCATGGGTCCGAAGATAATCCGTCTGGTTCTGGGCTCCAGTACCAGACATGGACCGGAAAGTCAAGAATCGGGTGACATTGATCAAGAACGCAGTTGCCTCTCGTGGAACGGGGAACTGGGATGGTATGGTAGCAGACATCACTTCATGTCAAACCGGAATTTTGACCGGAGCCCTTCAAGACTCGGTTTTTGGCATGAACATAGCATAGTTTAGTAGAGAAAATTTTTATTTCAGAGGAAACGGGGGTGGCTGTGCTTATGTAATCAAAAGCGCGAAATCGGCGAGCGAAATTCACAACATTTGGCAATAGGGAAACAAGGGTTTATATGTCTAACGAGCGGCCATCTTCACCTTCCTTTTTTCCCACTCTGCAGTTGCCACATCCAGATCCTTCTGCTGCACTCCTCGGTGGGAACGGAATTTTTTGACCGCAAATTCAGCAACGGGTCCAGTCGCTCCAAGACAGTAAACACTAGCATACCGATTAGCACGCCGGAAGAATCGTCGAATTGTAGGAAGGGGGCAGCTCCAGAGTGCCTCTGCAACCAGGTCCTTGGCTTTCTGCCATGTGCCGTTGGAGCGTTCATGGAACCACCGCTTGATCCATGCCCAGAAGTATTCGATCGCGTTCATTTCGGGGTGGAATTTGGGCAGAAAATGGCAAAACATGATAACCTCTCCTCATAGGTGATTGGCAGTGGTTGCTGCTCCCATTGCTCCGAATCGTCTTCTCCGGCATCGCTCTCTTCATCACTCTCCCATGCCAGAACATCATCTGAGCGTTCTGCATCCGAGGCCGCTTCTACTGTCTCCGGCAGCGGTTGGTTGGAGGCAAAGCCACCGGCAGGTCCTCTGTGCGCATGCCTGGCCTGTCTCGCTTGTTTAGGCATTCTGGATGTAGTGTAGGTCGACCGCTTAGCTTCGCCTTAGCAACAGCAACCACAAATCATCTTTCTCCCACCACCACCACCTCCTCCGTTGCCCGTCAGTGTTGCGGTGTCGACGTGCCTTGTTGAACCGAATCTGATTCTAAAAGAATCTCGGAAATCCATCGAGTGGATGTGGTGCAATAAAATAATATTTCTTGGTCACATGCCTGATTTATTTCCAGTATGCACGGCAGCAGAATGGGCCGTGAAGAAAAGAAACAGCACTGTTCGGTTTCAAACCGTGCTTTTAACGCAATTGAGGAGTCGCATCAGAGGGCAATTGAAAACTCCGTGGGTAGATGACATAATGATATAATGTGGCTGTGCTAAAAATCCGTTTTTTGCCACTCACCTCCGATCATAAATCTGAGATTTGGATCCGGGCCGAAAAGTTGGCGGTCTGTCATTTGTCATAGGAAAAACTTCGGAGCATGTTTTTTGGACTCTTTGGCTCAATCTGAATTCAGGAAAATTAAAATTGGGTCAAAATTAAATCCCGTTGGGGCTACAGGCTATGTGCGGACTTTGTTTGTCCACAACTGTACCACCCATATTTTGAAGCTTACGCAGATTTGTGTTTGGTATTATTATAAAGCGAAGATTCAAAATTTGGCGGGGCTTCTATGAAATTAGGGCGCCTACAGGACCCACTACTAAAGATAGTGGGCATACAACGATCAGTATTCGCGCAATCTTGGTTCTAGCTAGGGCTGGGTATTATATCCAATCCTGGATGTAATTTACAGTATCAACTCAGGGGGGGTCTGGTATCTTAAAAAGGGCTTGTAATTTACCGTAATTTACTATAATTTACAGCGCCGCAGGCCCGAAAATTTTACCGTAATTTACAGTAAAAAATGGTTGTAATGTTTGTAAACTATGTAAACTATGTGTAAAGTTTACCATCCACCATCGTTCTTGCCCCAGGATGCACTGGTGGCAGTCCACTTAACCTTCTGAGGAGCAGCGGGGGTGCTATGAGCGGTAGAAGTTCCCGCCGTCGGCTTGGTCGCATTTTCTCCAGATTGACAAGTACCTCGATGGTGAGGCGACGCGCATCAAATGAACACATGACAACTGTCCCTTCCTGGGTATCCGAGTCGTCCTCGTCCTCCTCGAGAGCCGTGTGACCGTGTGAACAGTGGACTTGAACAAGCAGAATATAGGTACAGCTCAGGCTCTGTGTATTTGTGTGATCTATGATTGAATGAGCTGAGAAACTAACCATTATCATTCTATTGAGTGTCCTGGAGGAGTCCCACGGCTCGGATTTGCTCTTGTACTTCCTGTACAGCACCGCGAGACAACTCGATCACAACGATTCCGGGCACGTGACCGCGCTTGTGATCACATTGGGACATGTCGCGTCGCGGACGGGGATGCACAGAGTTGATCTGAGGCGTGTAATCTCTCGAAAACACTTCAAAGTCAGAATATTGACAATTGGTTCACTCGCTGGAGGATAGAGCACACAGATATATAAGGCCTAGACTGTAGGAATATTTCACAGCTTCAAGTCCACTGTTCACGCGCTCCGGGTGCCAAACCTCAATTAAGAGGACGATGTGCCCTCCACCATCTAAATAAGTGTTTTTAGAGCCATACAACATCCCACACAACCTTCAAATTACGACACAAGAGATGATCTCCACAAAACATGCAAAATAATATATTATAATTACTACCGGCGGTATGGAAAGGTTCTGAGGACATCATGCCCTGCGGAATTGTCATGTAATTCTGCTCATATAGTTTTCAGAAACGTACGCCGAGAATTGAGGTCAGAACAGCTGTTCTGGCTGAAATGATCAAAAACAGCTCAAAAAGGAAAAAAAAATCGGCCGCGCCCTAAGTTCCGCAAAGAGCTGTAATCCATGTGTGTCCGGGATAGCATCAGCAAGATCCTGCAAGTCTAAATGGCCTCTTTTCAAGGCCTGCTTGTCTAAGTTGGCTGCATATGCAAGAAGAGCACTCTCGCGATGTGCAGATGCCTTGGCCTCCCCAACGGATAAATGAGTCCGCGCCATCTTCGTCACTTCGTTACTTCGCTTAGGGCTGCGGAAGTTCGTGAGTTCGAATGGATTCCGTGAAAGTTTGTGACTCCAGCTAAATTTAGTAGAACTTCGTCACTTCCTCTCTACCCCGTGAAAGTTCGTAACTTATGTCGCACTGACGATAACCACATGACCGCGACCATACACGTGGAAGTGCATGGCCAGACGCAGCGTATGGTAGGGGACGCGATGCCCTTTGGAAGCCACAGTGATACTTCATAACAATATGCTACCAAAAGTGTTTGCGAGCGTAAGTCCTTCTGCACACTGTTAATCCATCACCTTCGGCTTCGTCCGCGCCTGCCGCATCAAGACATTGCACCAGATAAGGGCCTTATCTAGCAATAATTATTAATTATAGGTGAGGTTTATCAAAGGTTCGAAACCATTGATGGGCCATGCCTAATTAGGACTGGAGGGCGACCCACCCTCCACGCCTACCACTAGTTGTTACGTGGGCTATATAGATGATCATGGAGATATTCCCCCAGTACTCTCTACTTGACTCCGGAATGTTGGATCCACGCAGAAGCCTCCCACCTTATAGAATATTTAAATAAGCCCCTGCTGACTTCGAGGAAGCAGTGAGAGGCCCTTGTGTGAGGTGGTTCAATAGATGAGCTGCTCCGCTGGCCGCGATCTGGTGCAGTGAGTGATGACTGGCCCTTGGCACCCTGACGAGGCCTAGGCGCCAGAGACGTTGAACCAATAATGACCTATGGATATCGTGTCATATATTGAGGAACCCGAGCGAATATGGAATCAGAAACTTGAGAATTCAAGTCTAGCCTCCTCACAATGTGTTGAGAAACAAATGTTCGATCAGCAGTGTCAAACAGTACATAAGTGAATGGACAGTGATGGCCTCGCTGTATATCTCGAAGTTGGGAAGGCAGTCAGTCTCTCACGGCATCGAGAATGGTGCACACCTGGAAATATAGGTTCAGGGTAGCGAGACACAGGGCATACAATCTAAATGAATATTGAATAATTGTGTGATAATGAGAACAAAAGTGCCAGAAAGCTCACGGGAACTTTGCAGAAATTTGGCGAGATTTTACTGAAATTTGGGAAGATTTGGTTGGAGTAACATAATTTCGGACATATTTGGCGAAACCAAGGTAATTGCCATAATTTGAGAGAATGTTGGTGGAATTCTGCCAAATTACTGCGGGAGGCTTTTCCTGATGTGTGTGGCGTGGCCTTCCTCGGCACATTCATCATCTTCTGTGAAGATGCTTGCCCTTCCTCCTTCCTTTGTTGATCCCCCTGATGTGATGCTGACCAGCTTTATTCTGCCGTGGTGCTCTGAATCAAGCATAATGTTTACAGGTGACTCATGGGATGGTGCTCTTGTCTTGCGTGTCCACAACGTCAACCTTAGCACCTCAAGGATGAAGTGTCAAACTGGTTTTGAAACATCGCCGTGAGCCCTGGTGGTCAGTATTTCGTTAATCAATTCTCCGCTGACACCCAACAAATTCTGCGGTTGTCCCTTTCAAGTTTCCTGGTGATGAAGCACCAAGCAAGACAAGCACGCGCTGTGGAAGGGTGGGATGGACCCCTCCTTGCCATTCCCCCTTTCCTTACCTCCTCGGCTACTCTACGGTACATCGGTTATCATTCCATATATTTGTTTTGTAGGTACATGTTAGTCTCTCTGGACAGACACTTTATCATTCATAGCTTGTACCTCTACAGGTCAAAATATCATCTTCTTACCCCCGAATCACCATTATCATCGCAACTAGTGATCTGAGTGCTCCACCACGAGCACGTCGCCAGTGAATCCCGAGCCCTGTACTCCAGATTATCGCCCACACCAAGCCTTTCCGCCCCATACCCGTACTCTACGCCCGCACGGCATCTCCCCCAATTCCGACTTGATTTTCTTTCATGTGTATATCATATTCTTGTGATCATATCTTCATTTTCTGCTGCATCCATACTCCCCGTTTCCCAGACAACCAGCCCATATTTCTGTCTACGACCAGAAGACTCGCTACTGCGACAGCACGCATCGTTAAGGTTTCTGGTGTGTGGTTTCGTCCTGGGCACGCTCTGCGCTTGGTTTCATTTTTCATTCTCATTTTCATTGTGCAGTACAAGGCACGATGTAGCAACGCTGCAGTGCTGTGTTTGAATAGCAATACAATAGCAGTCAAAATCGATTTTAAATTATTGCTATTAGCAATACAAAATTAATTTTAATCACTGAAAATGTTGTTCGCGACCCATGCGTCACCTGAACATTTGGTCAAAATGGTACACAGATCCGAAAGCCCAGACATGAGATGACCCAGACGTACAGAACATCGAGCCGCATTTAACTTGTTGCATCAGGAAAACCGACCCCCACTTGACAGTGCTCCATAGCACTTTCATAGCATCATAGTGGCCATAGGTACATCCCCCCTATGCTATTGCTATTAAAGTGCTATGGGACACCATGGAGCAGCAGCGCCATCACTATGGAGTACTATGAAAGTGCTATGGCTTGCTATGCCATGCCGGCTGTCCGCCTACTCCATAGCTTCCAGATTATTGCTTTACAGGCTTTACTCGCCACTGCACTCAATGGGTGGTGAAATTTTCGTTTCAGAGGAAACGGAGGTAGGCTGAGCGTGGGGAAAAAAAAACGCGAAATCTTCGGCCAGAAAACGAAAAAAAAATTAGAGTCGAAACAGGGATGTTCGTACACTATAGAGTTCCCAACTTCGACTTTTTCTTCCACTCTGCAATCACCACATCCAATTCGCACCGCTGAACCCCACGGTGCGAGCGGTACTTCTTCACTGCAAACTCGGCCACTGGTCCCGTCGCGCTGAGGCGGTAAACACTGGCGTATCTATTCGCGCGCCGGAAGAATCACCGAATTGTGGGTGGGTAGGGGGCATGCCGGGTTTGACTGTTTGAGATAAAGGCCCCAGAAGTGCCTCTCTGCATGTGGGAAGGACCCTTCTTGAGCCTGGGCATGCTTCCTGCGAAGCGGGAGGAATGGGTGCAGGGAGAAATGCAGCGCGTAGTGCAGCACAGCCACCGGACCGGTGATCCGCAATCAAAATCGCGAAATCGCCCCGAGAAAAACATGAAATGTACTTTCTCAAGTTCTACTCCGACAGGATGATAGGGGGGTCTATTGCGGCCCTAATTCCACGTTTGCGGAATACTGGGTTGAAACCTCAAGGAGTAGTTACAATTACCAAATCGGGACTGAAACTTGTCACGAAGTTCCGTCCGCCACCATACTGCACAATATTTGACAGACCGTATATTGCAGTATGCTACTACAAGGGTAGCTTGAGTAAGCTGCCCGATTAGTGACAGGAATTGTAAGGGACGTTTCCCGCCGCTCGGCGAGCTGTTTGTCAATATAATCCCAAAACCCATCCTGACCGTTGGCGGCGGGACCAGGCTTGGCCTTGTAATCAACAAGCTTCATTTGCTACGGCACAACTCAGCCGCCGACATTACTGATGCCGTAGCATTGTACGTACCACCCATGTGAAACGTGCCCATATTGGATCGGTCATCTCCTGCGATGATTTACACGCCAAGGCCTTGACGAGCTCGTAGATGTTCGATTTCGTGTGCCACATATTGGCCATCTAGACGTACGATGTCAATATACCGACGGTGAAGATGTCGTAAGGTAAAATCTCACTTTTCTTTTCATGTCTGACCTCGCGTTAACGGCAGCCTTGCTTATGGCAGAGTTGAACGACTTGGTAGTGATCATGGCCCGGAATTCCTGGGGTATGCGGTAGACACCCCCCCGGTTTATACCTTGGGAGGCCAGATCCCGGTTCGGACAAAAATTGATGATTTTGACCCGAAAACCTAAGTCCAGTTCGGACGAAAATGGGTGGTCTGAAGCTCAAATGGTAGGTCCGTTTCGGACAAAAATCGCCGCCCAGAGGTAGGTGAACCGACCTTTTGGGGCGCAAAATTTGGGTGAAACGGTTTCTTCAGTTAGGAACCGCCTGGATCTGCTTGAAAGAACACAAAAATCGGGCAGACAGAAAATTTTGGACTTTTTTCGCTCCTCGGAATCCGAGGAGCGAAAAAAGTCTCGGATGCCAAAATTACCTTTTTTTAGGCGACTTACGGCATCGTCGGCTAGGTCCAGTTCGGACAAAATTTGGGCCATCCGCCCAGAATCGGTTCGGACAAAAATTGGCCATTTGGGCCATTTGGGGATCTGGCCTTCCAAGGGATAAACCGGGGTCCTGTCCGACCGTCAGGTCGGAAAAAAAGTTTTGAACCGCCGGGTTTTCCACCAGAAATAACATAAATATCGCTCTTCTAATTTATTTTCTGGCTCGGACACTCGCGAGACTCGTATTTAAATGATTTCACTGCCGATTGTACATGTGATAAGTGATTGTGGTCTATTTGTAGGAGGCGTCTGGCTTCTCAATTAAGCTAAATTTTCTCCTCGGCGCGCAGACGTACTCACGAAGAAGTCTTCGATGTCCACTTCCGTACATTCCCTAGTTCAACAACCGTATGTAAATACTAGACCCTGGGTGCCGGGCCCTCTGTCCCGCCCGATATTGTCCTGAACATACACCACCGTTTGGCGATCTGATTTCTTTGCAGCCTCGGGTATCAGCTTTCCTGCCGAGAAGTCGGCCAGTTTCTTGGGATCCATGGCCCATTTGTTCAGCGCAATCACGAGCTTCTTTGTCTTTGCGAAACTTTGTCGACTGTCCCTGTCCATTATATCCAAGGCTCCGATTCTTTTCAATCTTGGTCCATTCCTTAGTTCCTCGTGGGGCAGTGACTGCACTACTCCACCGCTTCGAAGAGTTGCAGGTGTTAGAGTTGAACCCTCCTGAAGATCAACTCGCGAGCGAGTACCGGCAAAGCATCCTAATGCGGTCTATGAGCACATTGCACAGGGAAAGCAATCCCAGTCTAAAGCTCAGCGTGCAGCAGAGACTGAAGCTCGCAAGAATGCCTATGAGACAGCTCCTCCTTCACCAAATACAGCTCCCCAGGGAGATGTTGAAGAGGCATTTCTTTTAGCAACTCTTGACGATGTCATAGCTGAAGCTTTTGCCGCACATGATCCTGTTGACTCGCCTAGCTGGGCAGAGGCCATGAAAAGTCCAAATGCGGATCAATGGACCGCAGGACTTAAGAAAGAGCTTGCCAGCCTCCAGGAGAACAATGTCTATGATGTTGTTCCCATTCCTAAGGATGCCAAACCTATTCGGTCCAACGTGGTACCCAAGCTCAAACGAGACGAAAAAGGTCTTCCAGCGCGGTACAAAATTCGCATTGTAGCTCGAGGCGATACCCAGAAAGAAGGCATTGACTACAAGGAGGTTTTTGCCCCCACAGCCAATCTGGAGTCTTTTCGCATAATTTGTGCACTTGCAGCTAAACACAATCTGGAGCTTGACCAGATGGATGTCTCCACAGCCTATCTCAACGGTGAACTTGAGGAGGAAATTTACATGATGCCTCCAGAGTGTGTTGATATTCCAGACAGGCATTGCTGGCGCTTAAAGTGGGCTTTATATGGGCTCAAACAGGCAGGGAGAACTTGGAACCGGACTCTAGATACAAAACTCTTGAAGCTTGGTTTTCACCGTCTGAACTCGGAAACATGTCTTTATGTCTACAAGGAAGGCAAACAGACATGCTTCGTCCTCAAAGCCTTGAGGAAGTGTTAAATACCGAGCCGAAGAGTAAGGAATAAGTCTGAGGGGGTAACGCCGATGGACTCTGGCCCAGAGTCCATCGGCATCGGGTCGAGCGGGTACGGGTCACGGGTTGATGGTATTCCAGACCCGAAACCCGCGGGTTGCCCTCGGGTATGAGACACATAGGCCAAACTCACTGTGAAACCATGAATAGAGTAAGTTTTGCTGGTGCAAAAATGTGTATGAGGTCTAAATTTGCCCGCAAGATTAATTTTCTCGCTTAAAAACACTGTCCCTGGACATGCCTGACATCGGAACCTTGTCGGTAGGCGATGCCGAGACCCGGATCACGGTCGGCAGGGCTTGCCGACGACCCGTGAGCAACCCGTAAACCCGCGGGTTCGGGTTCGGGTTTTACGGGTTGGGGTCTGGGTCAACTGATTTGTACCCGGACCCGGACCCGTGCCCATCCCTAACTCTGGGATATGGAGTCCGAGGATCGGAGTATCGGAGTTAGAGCGAGCACCACAAGAGCGGAGGGTGCACTCACTACCTGGGCTGGAGAACATAGAGAGAAGGAGAGAAGTCCGGAGATCGGAATCTGGAGTCCGAGTCAGAGCAGAGTGAATAGCCAAGCAACATTAACAATCAAACTGAAGTACAAGCAAGTTATTTATACTAAGTAAGTCATTGTAATCCTAAACAAGAAAAGTGTCAGGACCGTATGGTTGTAACAATAAGTGGTAGTCCATATATGGTAAAAGAAAAGAAGACGGAAGTAAAACAATAAGATGGAAGTCCACATGAGTAAGAAAGTTCATCACAAGAACAGATAAACAGGAAACACTCAGTGATCCTTCATTGCATGACAAACCCGATGATCCGCTCGGACCAAAGTCATCCGAGCTACTCCGGAGTTATCGGAGTTTCATAGGTGCGTATTGATCATAGTCATCCAATTGACCACAAAAACCATCCTTGCCACTCACCGTGGTGCCACAGATTCAAAATCCGAATCGCAGGCAGAAATGGGCCTCAAACAGGTATTTAAATTCTGCTGAGGCCATTGTTGGATGGATTTTCGATTTGAGGGGCACCATAGGTGCATATATATCATAGTCATCCAAATGACCACAAAAACCCTCCTTGCCACTCACTGCGGGGCCATGGATTCAAAATCCGAATTGCAGGCAGAAATGGACCAGCAAACAGGTATTTAAATTCCGCTGAAGCCATTGTCAGATGGATTCTTGATTTGAGGGCCACCACAGGTGCGTATGGATCATAGTGATCCAAATGACCACAAAAGCCCTCCTTGCCACTCACTGCGGGGCGATGGATTCAAAATCCAGACTCAAAATACTCTGAAATGGCTGTTTCCACAAGTATTTAAATTCCGCTGAAGCTATTGTTGGATGGATTTTCGATTTGAGGGGCACCATAGGTGCATATATATCATAGTCATCCAAATGAGCACAAAAAACCCTCCTTGCCACTCACTGTGGGGCCATGGATTCAAAATCCGAATTGCAGGCAGAAATGGACCAGCAAACAGGTATTTAAATTCTGATGAGGCCATTGTAAGATGGATTATCGATTTGAGGGTCACCACAGATGCGTATGGATCGTAGTGATCCAAATGACCACAAAAGCCCTCCGTGCCACTCACCGCGGGGCCATGGATTCAAAATCCGTACTCAAAATAGCCGAAAATGGCTGTTTCCACAAGTATGTAAATTCTGCTGAAGCTATTGTTGGATGGATTTTCGATTTGAGGGTCACCACAGGTGCGTATGGATCATAGTGATCCAAATGACCACAAAAACCTCCTTGCCACTCACCGCGGGGTCATGGATTCAAAATCCGGACTCAAAATAGCCTAAAATGGCTGTTTCCACAAGTATTTAAATTCCGCTGAGGCCATTGTGAGATGGATTTTTGATTTGAAGGTCACAATAGATGCGTATGAATCATGGTCATCCAAATAACCACACAGAGCATCCGTGCCACTCACTGCGGGGCAACAGATTCAAAATCCGAATTGCAGGCAGAAATGGACCAGCAAACAGGTATTTAAATTCTGATGAGGCCATTGTAAGATGGATTATCGATTTGAGGGTCACCACAGGTGCGTATGGATTATAGTCATCCAAATGACCACAAAAGCCATCCTTGCCAGTCACCGCGGGGTCATGGATTCAAAATCCGGACTCAAAATAGCCTAAAATGGCTGTTTCCACAAGTATTTAACTCTGTGTTGTGTAGTCCATCCAGATAAATATATCTCGATGCAGACCTGTTCCTAGACTGCCTTCTTGTAAAGGTACAATTCTAGACAGATATGTCCAGTCTCATATAAGTGAAGTATGATTATAGAATCAGTATTTTGGAGTAATACTGATCTGTTAGAGTTACTCCGGGAGTGGATTTGGATTTGGATTTGATGTGGATCTGGGTTTGATGTGCTTATGTGATGAGTGTTTGGATTTGTACATCTGGTTCAGACTTCGCATTTTTCTCGTTCCTCCCTTCCCCTTTGCCCCCGGACTTTTTCGGGATGCATGCATGTACTAGTAGGCTACTCCTCTGCGAAGCAACTAAGAGATACACTGAGAGGAAGGTATTGAAAAGGACTTGCCGGTCCATCAAAGTCAGTGATTCCAAGGGAGTTGTCTATGTTCTGACCCTACAGCTTACCCAAAAGTTTTGGGAAAATTTGACCACCCAACTCCCTTGGTATCACTGATTTTGATGGACCGGCAAGTCCTTTTCAATACCTTCCTCTTGATGTATCTCTTAGTTACTTCGCAGAGGGGTAGCCTACCAGTACGTGCATGCATCCCGAAAACGTCCGGGGGCAAAGGGGAAGGGAGGAATGAGAAAAATGCGAAGTCCGAACCAGATGTACAAATCCAAACACTCATCACATAAGCACATCAAACCCAGATCCACATCAAATCCAAATCCAAATCCACTCCCGGAGTAACTCTAACAGATCAGTATTACTCCAAAATACTGATTTATAATCATACTTCACTTATATGAGACTGGACAGAAACAAACCCAGCACCAGCAGGCAGACAGCGGACACCACAGTGATTGTCACCATTTGCACAGATGGTACAAGTCTCGTGCCTGTGGTCGTATTCAAAGGGCAGGCATTTAATGTCAAATGGGATCAAGACAATCCTACAAAGGTGTTGTAAGCATTGAGACCTCTTCCCTTTCGTAAAAAGCTCACATGTGTTTAGACTTGGTTACTCGAAAAAGGGCTGGACAAATTGAGAGATAGGAGTGGACACCTTATTAGGAGCGGGTGTATTTCGGGAACTCTTGTAAATCCAGCCGCCCAAGATCTTGACGCGGTGCTCTGTGATCGGACAATTAATGCTCGGTCTCTCTCACCGACGCTGCCCATATTAGCGCTAGCCTCCGCGCTATCCTTGATATATAGAGCCTCCGTCAACGAATCCTTCCACCAAGTCAACCCAAAGGCCTGCCGTCCTGCCAGCATTCGTAGAACTCGCATGACATCCTCCATCCCGAAATCCTCATCCATAACCAAGTCCTTGAATGACACCTTGTTCAAGGACTTGGCGAATAAATTAGGGTCATGGAATACGATTCGTCGGAAATACTGCGCATATGCAGTATTGCTGATCTTTTTGAGCTTCCGTAGTTCCTCGGTGTCGGGTGGTCGCTGGAGATTGGCTAAGCGATCATATTCGGGCCAAAAGTCGTCGGGGTCAATGAACAGCGCTAACATCTTGAGATATACTTCACACCGACTGCGGTTTCGTCAGTACTACCTCTGCGATGAGAAGCAAAACTCACAATCTCAATTTCAATGCAATGAGATCATCGTCTGCATTGACAGCCGCCTCAAGTTTCCACTTTTTCTCGCTCAGGTGAAGGTAGGAGCTAATTCGGTCGAGGTTGCTCTCCTCCTCGTTCTCCGGTGATAGAGTTTGAAACTCGTGCATCCAATCCTTTGCGGGATCGTTTGCCAGGTGGAGGGTCATTGCCCGAGCCTCCAGGGCATCCATAATTTCGACTGCTCTAGTCATCTGCTTAGCGAGTAGATTAATTCGAATTTTGTGGCCATCATCCACTGAAGCCATAGTTGGTAGCGAAAAAACGAGTTGAAATAATCACGCACCTTTCAAGAAAAATCTGGTATGGTGAATGTCGCGCCCCGTGCGTTCCTCTCGTATAGCATTCACATAATTCTTCATCTGGCGCGCTTTGTCCAAGAGGGCCGGGAGGGACGTGTAGGCCAGTACCTCCTCTTTCATCGGGATCAAGGCCCCCACAAGCGTTTCATCTACGAATTTCTGGGCTTCCTTGTACCGCTTGGTCATGGTCTGGTACTGCTCGTGGTGGATACCGCAGCGCTCGATGGGGTGGCCATGGGTCGGAGGCGCCGAGCAACGGGTCACCTCGTCATCCAGGAGCGTGGAACACCATTGGGTTGGCAGAGTGCGAGGTGCGGGCTTGGACCCTTTGCGGTGCTTTTTGGAGGGCATCGGGTGTGTGGGGACCTTGTCAAGTTGCTCTGGCCGATCAAAGACCGGGACCCAGTCAGAGGTCAGCAGATGGGTTCCACGAGTTTATCTTTTTTTTTTTTTTTTTTTTGGAGCGTTTGGGATAATGAAATTCAGTCTGCAGAAGCATTCCAAAAGTCATCTGCTGGGTCTACTAGGAAGTTCTAGTTAATGCTGGGAAAGTTGTCCAGGGAGGAAATGCCATTACGTACAATTACCAGAGTGTGGGACTCCAGCCTAGTAAATTTATCCTATCCCATTTCTTGATTCAATTTCAATGGCTATATACCCACTAAAACCCCCACTGTGTAGGTCCAATCATCCGGCAGAGTGTCTTCGTTCATTAGTAGACCACTCCATGTTCTTAGGACAAGATCTTTTTTCAGCGCAAGATTACCAAATTTCATTTTATTGGTGAGGATTCGATCTCGTCCCAGTGCTGAATTCACGGATTTCAGCCATCTGTTGTGAATCTCAATGTCTGTAATGTTACGGTGTGGGTTCTTCAGAACCTTATCATTCCGGATGTTCCAGATTGTGTGCCAGGCCCTAGATACCAGAATGGCAAATAATCGTCCCATAGCAGGGATAATTTTCCCATTTGAGTGTTTGAATTTAACAAGGTTACAACCAAGGACGAGGCCCCAGCTGAGGGAGGGCCACATGGGGTATTTCGTGGTCCAGAGTTTCTTGGTCAGTCCCCAAATTAATTTTGCGCCCGAGGCATCACACTCCATTGCTATGTGCTCAAGGTTTTCGGGGACGCCACATGCGTGACAAACAGAAAATTCTTCAAGATTATTCATGTGTGTCCAAAAGTCACCGACTCTGAAAATGTTGTGAATCGACTTCCAGAATAATTCACGGTGGGTTCGTCTCAAATTTGTGGAACGTATAGAGTTCCAAATCATTTCGTCTGTTGGAGTGTACTCAGAAATTTCATATACGGAGCATCGGATGCGGTCTAGGTTGATGAAAGTTGCCTTTCTAAAAGGTTCAGAGTGGTTGCCTTTGATAATTTTTGTATAGATCCGTTGTGAGCCTTGTGAGATTAGAATTCCAGGACAGCTGAACATTAAATCGATTTGGGTATCAACCTCGAGTGGAGGGCATAGATCAGTGTCCAAATTTAAGGTGACAGGAAAAGTGTCTGTTGTTTGCTTGAACTGTGTTCGTGCAACCCGCTCGTTCAGCGCTGCAAAAACCGCTTTACAGCTCTTTGCGGAACTTAGGGCGCGGCCGATTTTTTTTCCTTTTTGAGCTGTTTTTGATCATTTCAGCCAGAACAGCTGTTCTGACCTCAATTCTCAGCGTACGTTTTTGAAAACTATATGAGCAGAATCACACGACAATTCCGCAGGGCATGATGTCCTCAGAATCTTTCCATACCGCCGGTAGTAATTATAATATATTATTTTGTATGTTTTGCGGAGATCATCTCTTGTGTCGTGATTTGAAGGTTGTGTGGGATGTTGTATAGCTCTGAAAACAATTATTTGGATGGCGGAGGGCACACCGTCCTCGTAATTGAGGCATGGCACCCGGAGCGTGTGAACAGTGGACTTGAACAAGCAGAATATAGGTACAGCTCAGGCTCTGTGTATTTGTGTGATCTATGATTGAATGAGCTGAGAAACTGACCATTATCATTCTATTGAGTGTCCTGGAGAATTCCCACGGCTCGGATTTGCTCTTGTACTTCCTGTACAGCACCGCAAGACAACTCGATCACAACGATTCCGGGCACGTGACCGCGCTTGTGATCACATTGGGACATGTCGCGTCGCCGGACGGGGATGCACAGAGTTGATCTGAGGCGTGTAATCTCTTGAAAACACTTCAAAGTCAGAATATTGACAATTGGTTCACTCGCTGGAGGATAGAGCACACAGATATATAAGGCCTAGACTGTAGGAATATTTCACAGCTTCAAGTCCACTGTTCACGCGCTCCGGGTGCCATACCTCAATTAAGAGGACGATGTGCCCTCCACTATCCAAATAAGTGTTTTTAGAGCCATACAAAATCCCACACAACCTTCAAATCACGACACAAGAGATGATCTCCGCAAAACATGCAAAATATATATTATAATTACTACCGGCGGTATGGAAAGATTCTGAGGACATCATGCCCTGCGGAATTGTCATGTGATTCTGCTCATATAGTTTTCAGAAACGTACGCCGAGAATTGAGGTCAGAACAGCTGTTCTGGCTGAAATGATCAAAACAGCTCAAAAAGGAAAAAAAATCGGCCGCGCCCTAAGTTCCGCAAAGAGCTGTAAAGAGGGGGAAATTAGGGTCTAACATGTTGTTTTCAGATTTTGTTCGCTCCTTAATCAGTGTTTTGAGCAAAAGTCAGATGGGGAACATAGTAGTAACGGGGCATTATTTGGAATTTTCTGGAACAAGGAGAGTGCAGCTCCCAATATTCCGGATTTAAAGTTCATTTTTATCGTTGGGTTGTCAAATGTGAGATGTACAGTTGTGTCTTCCTCGAAGTCATCTGAAACAATTTTGAATCTTGCCATAATTTGAGGGTCATACTGACCAGCCCACATGACCTTGATATGCACAAGCGGTTGTTAAATTCAGGGGTGGTTCAAGTTGGCCTTGTTGTCTTGCAGCAATCTCATGCATTGAATCATCCCCAGCAAAGATGCAGAAGCCATTTTCGGCACTAGACACTCTGAAGTTCGGATCGTAGGTCATTGGTTCATCAATTTCAACTTGTCGCAGATTTGCATCCAATTCCACTGCTGTCAGTTTGATATCATTGCAAAGGTCAGTCATAGGAGCGAGTGGATTCCACTTTGGCATAATACAGTCTATCAATATCTGCGCAGTGTCAATGCATTTGCCTGGGTGTTCGCAACCAAGTTCATTTCGATCCCTATTACAAGGTGGACATCCACAATTTTTCCGTCCAATGCCACTAGGGCTTATAGTGTGTGGCCGCCTAGGCACCCTAGTTTTTCTGTTTGCAATTAGCAATGCATCCCGAAGCGTGCGAACTTCGTGAATATTTCGGAGGCAGGTTGCAGCACCACGAAGGCAGGCATTTCTGTAAGTTGGATCCCGTACAGCAAGAATCTATATGACGTTGGCTTAAACAATCCCTGTCTCAACAGTCAACCCGGTTCAATCTCTGCTTTGCTTAAGCAGAATGCCAGGGAGCACCTGAGAGGTGGGTAACCTCGGGAGGGGTAATACTGGTTTGATCAAAGGTCAGAAACCGTGTTTAAGCAGGGTTCTGCTGAAACCTGCTTGAACCGTGAACACTGTTTAAACCCGTTCATTCAAAAAAGCACTGCCAACAGGGGGATTCGAACCCAGACAAGGGTCACCGCCGCTGGAGAAACAGGGGATGAATGAAGCACTAACCACTGGCCCACACAACCAATATCAGCAGTTCAGAATCACATCTCTATATCCAGGTTGCTGGGTCTCTCAGAACTGGTTAGGGATGCAGATATACTGTATATATCCGCATCCCACCGGCCACACAGTACATTGTGAGAGCATAATAGCTGCCCTGCTATCTTCTTGAGTAGTCCAGGATCTTAAGAGCACAGATAAATCACACTGAAGTGGATAATGGCTCCCATCAAAATTTTCTGTGGTACCGTCCTTGTTCAGCTTGATAGCTAAATAGAGGCTCAAAGTGGCCCAGGACATCTTGATATGAGATGAATCCCTGGGACAAGCAGTGTCATGTATAAGACCTGCTGTCCTATGTCTATCCAAGACAAGTTTGGACTTGTGAAATCCTGACAATAAGTGGGCCCAAGGAAAGGCCATTTCCAGGATGATTTACAGCTCTTTGCGGAACTTAGGGCGCGGACACTTTTTTTCCATTTTGAGTCATTTTTGATCGTTTTCAGTATTTTGCTCTTTACGGGCTCAATTCTCAATCTACCGCCCATATCTAACTTACGTTCAATTTCTGGGGTAAATCCGCATCTATCTACGTCCTCAGATCATCGATTCATCGATGTTGAGGCCTTTACTACAGGAGCAGGCCATTTTAGCGTTGGCGGCCCCCAGTTCAGCAACGGGGACCTCGAAGGTACTTATCATTATTTAGGAGCTCTATGCTATGTAAATAAAAAGTGTCACGTCGTCTGATTGCGCAGAATGCACCCAGGGACGAGGTAATTCGCGTATTTCTGGTAGAAACCAGCTTTTTGACATACCAAGCAAACCAGGGCTGTTCCCTTGTGCTCTGTGCGTGAATATTCACAGCCTCGGAGTACAGCCCACTGTTCGGTCCTCAGAAGAGGTTTACGTCGAGACTTTTGATTTTTTTGACCAGACGCGTTGTCGCGACGCGTTTCGCGTATGTCACACCACGTGGTAACTTGTAACACGTCGCTTTTCTGCGCTCTTTCGTCCCTCCGCAACATGCCTCGTCTCAAAAAGCTCGTCCCCCTACGGAAACAGTACTCTAAGGACCTGAAGGAGGCCGTCATCTACCAGGCCTTCACCCTGCACAAATCGTCCACTCAAATTGCTATCAGCTTGAATATGCCGTTGCGTGTCGTGCAACGCATCAAGCAAACCTGGAGGGAAATTGGGGAGGTCTGTAGCGTAAATTACCAGCATAATCAACTACTTTTTTTTTTTTTTTTTTTTTTTTTTGGAGCGTTTGGGATAATGAAATTCAGTCTGCAGAAGCATTCCAAAGGTCATCCGCTGGGTCTACCAGATAAATCTAGTTAATGCCGGGGAAGTTGTCCAGGGAGGAAATGCCATTATACACAAGTGCCATAGTGTGGGACTCCAGCCGTAATAAATTTATCCTATCCCATTTCTTGGATCATTCAATGTCAATTATACCCACTAAAACCCCCACTGTGTAAGTCCAATCGCCCGGCAGAGCGTCTTCGTTCATTAGTAGACCACTCCATGTTCTTAGGACAAGATCTTTATTCAGCGCAAGATTACCAAATTTCATTTTATTGGTGAGTCGATCTCGTCCTAGTGCGGAATTCACAGATTTCAGCCATCGGTTGTGAATCTCAACATCTGTAATGTTACAGTGTGGGTTCTTCAGAATCTTATCATTCCGGATGTTCCAGATTGTGTGCCAGGCCGTGGATACCAGAATGGCAAATAATCGTCTCATAGCAGGGATCAATTTCCCATTTGAGTGTTTAAATTTAACCAGGTTGCAACCCAAGATAAGTCCCCAGCTGAGGGTGGGCCAGTTAGAATATTTCATGGCCCAGAGGTCCTCGGTCAGTCGCCAAATTAATTTTGCCCCTGAGGCATCACATTCCATCGCAATGTGTTCAAGGCTCTCCGGGACACCACATGTCGGGCAGACTGCAATAGCTTCAAGATTGTCAATGTGTGTCCAGAAGTCACCGACTCTGAAAATGTTGTGAATCGACTTTCAAAATAATTCACGGTGGAGTCGTCTCAGATTTGTGGAACGTATAGATTTCCAAATCATTTCGTTGGTAGGAGTGTAAACAGAGACTTCATGCACGGAGCACCGGATACGATCTAAGTTGATAAATGTTGCCTTCCTGAACGGTTCTGAGTGTCTGCCCTTAATGACTTTTGTAAAGATTCGCTGTGAGCCTTGTGAGATTAGAATACCCGGGCAGCTGAACATCAAATCGATTTGGGTATCAACCTCCAGTGGAGGGTATGAATGAATGCCTGCGGTTACAGGGAAAGTAATCATTGTCTGCTTGAACTGTGTCCATGCAACACACTCATTCAGCGCTGCAAATACTGCTTTGAAGAGCAGGAAACTTGGGTCTAACATGTCATTTTCAGATTTTGTTCTCTCTTTACTGCTATTTGCGGAACTTAGGGCGCGGATCAATTTTTTTCAAAAAATGATGATTTCAGTATAACACTCATAACTCCCTCAATTCTTAGTCTTTTCTCTTGATTTTAACACCATTGTACTTGTACACAATGCCCCCGGCTGCATGCACCCCTGGATGTGGGATGATTATATAATTTGTACCATATATGGTAAGTCACCAAATTTTGCATATATCACCTCCCGTACAAACATAAAGAGTCTGGGCATTGTGATATCTTCGCACATGTCTACTAATATATATATCTAGCTGCAGGCATATTCAAAATTTGGATATCAGAGCCCCATATGGTGCTGGATATGACCCAGTATATGTAGGTCAACGGTGTACCATAACAACAACATATATACACAAAATGGGCTCCAGGCGCCTGTATATCATAAAAAAGATATATATTCCCAGATATCCAATGTTTTAATTACCTAGTGCATGTACAGGAAGTGATATACACAAAATGATCCTGATTTCCATATTTGGTTTGGATTATATAATCAGTATTCATCCATGGGTACATGCAGGTGGGGGCATTGTATACAAGTAAAATGGTGTTGGAATCAAGAGAAAAGACTAAGAATTGAGGGAGTTATGAGTGTCATACTGAAATCATCATTTTTTTAAAAAAATTGATCCGCGCCCTAAGTTCCGCAAATAGCAGTAATCAAAGTTTTGAGCAGAAAGTCGGATGAAGAGCATAGTAGTAAGGGGGCATTGTATGGGATTTTCTGCAGCACTGTGAGGGTAGCCCCCAATATCCCTGATCTGAAGTTGATTTTTATGGTTGGATCGTCAAATGTGAGGTTCACAGTTGCATCCTTGTTGAGCTCATCAGAAACAATTTTGAATCTTGCCATAATTTGAGGGTCATACTGACCAGCACGCAGGACCTTGATATGTATAAAGGCTGTTATTTGATCAGGGACTGGCTCCAATCGGAGTTGTCATCGTGCCGGAATCTCCTTCATTGAATCATCCCCAGCGAAGATCTGCCAGCCCTTCTTGGTGCTGGCTAATCTGAAGTTTGGATCATAGGTCATTGGTTTATCAATTTCTATCTCTCCTTGGTTAGCTTCCAATTCGTCCGCTGTCAGTTTAAGCTCATCACAAAGGTCAGCCGTTGGAGCTAGTGGATTCCACTTTGGCATTATACAGTCTATCAATGTCTGGGCGGTCTCAATCATTTGCCAGGGTGTACACAATCAAGTTCATTTCGATCTCTGTTGCAAGACAGGCATCCACATTTTTACGGGCAATGCCACTACTAGGGTTGATTGTGTGTGGCCGTCTTGCCACCGTAGTTTTCCTCGTAGCTATTATGAGGGCGTTTTTGACTGTCCGAACCTCATGTTGTAGGCTCGTGTCCAGCCGTTATAGTGCGCGCACAATGACGAGCAAGCAAAGTATTGTGTTATAGTAAGTATTACTTTGCTTGCTCGTCAAGAATCCCCCACGATAACGGCTGGACACGAGCCTAACAGGACGCTCACGGCGCACGAGAGGTCTCGGCGCGTAGCGAGCTGACCCCACATCACAGACCCCAAAAGTGTGCGATATGGCTTGCCCACCATCTGAGCACGGTCCTCGGGCGTTGTGGGGGACATAGAAGCGTCGAGGACGATGCCGATGGGGAGTGGGGTGGAGCGACCCTCGGTTTTTAGGTCTTGGTCGACACGCATTCCAAGCAAGCGGTGAGAATTAGCGACGTCCTTGATGTCCCAGATCTTGCCCGGCTCCGTCTTCCGCTTCTCCGCCTCCTGGACAGAAGACGACACGCCCCAGACATCGTCCGTGTAAGTGTCGGTCAAAGTGTAAGCACCGTTGTCGGAGGTTTTGACACGCACGCATGGGTCTGCTGTGGACGATACGTAGCCCAGGTCCGTGTACGTCCTCGCCAACGTCGCGACCCAGTCATGTCCGCCCTGCATAGTCCCGTAGAGCGTCTTCTTCAAGTGACATGCCCAATCCTCCTTCCCCGGAACCTCGTCCCCACGGTTGCTCCATATAAATCTCCTCCTTCGTCTCGCTGTTGAGGTACATACTTACACCGAAGTTCTTCATAACATCGGGTTTTGAATCGACCCCCGGGGCCCCAGGGTTTTCCAACTCGGGGAATCCATTTCTGAAGCCGTCAGGTCCACAGGTTTTCACTGTTGCACAGGAGATAGAATCACGAGCCGACAAATCACATGGTGACAGAAAGAGGGCGACAATCGACATGCACTCGAGTGTTTCCGCGGCAACCTGTCCTAGGCCGTTCCTCGGACCCCTGAAGACACCATCACCACATCCATGACTCTGCGCATTCGGCCAGCGGCCATTTCTTCACTACACCCCCCCCCCCCCCCCCCCCCAACCCCCCCCCCCCCAACCCCCCCCCCCCCAAACTCCATGCTTTGCGAGATATTCGGGACAGTCGTCGCACTGCAGCCGGCCCTCAGCTTTTGGTATCAGCGAACACGACAGAGGATCTACCTGGACCCCTCCGCGTATAGCATCTCACTGCCCTCCATGCGAAACTTGCCCTAACCCTGATCTACACCTCACATCACATCCCACCCTCCCTTCCCCGGTCGTTCCACCTACGCCACGCATCCCCGATGTATTTCAGAGCCCTGGAAACTCTTCCATCGGACATTGAAGTGCGTCCGATTTCCCTGTATACTCTGAACACAGAGCAAGCAAGGGGTTTCCGATTAATTGCAGATCACAGTTTAGAAAAGCGGGACCAACCTCTGCGGATGTTCCTGGGCGGACCAGGAGGTACCGGGAAGTCCAGAGTTCTAAATGCACTCACCAACTTTTTCACAAGGAGGTCCCAGGAACGTCGGTTCCGCTTGGCGTCATACACCGGAGCCGGAGTGGTGGCACGGAATGTTTCGGGGATGACTTTACATGCAGCCTTGAACCTGGGACAGAAATCAAAATTCGGAGCAAGGCCCTCCGAGATTTAATGACAATGTGGGAAGGAGTTGACTATCTTTTCATAGATGAGGTTTCGATGATCGGTTGTGCTCTGCTGAACGATATTAGTGAATCACTGAGTATCGCCAAGGGAAATACGGAGTAGTGTCCGGCTCCAGAGTCCGGGTGAGCCCGAACCGGAGCACAAAGGCATATAAGAACGACATAAAGAACTAGAATTCGCTCTCTGGGAAATGTCAAATATCTTGGTGGTGAGTTGGTAAGGTCGCTTTCTCAGAGTCACAGAATATATGACGCTCTTTATGTAGCCTTTACTATATCGCACTGTAATCGACGATGTGATTGCGATAATGAAGGCCGAGTTCCAAGAGGCCGGGCTGGCTGAGGACGTCCTGGTTGAACTGCAACATGTGAGCATCATTCCTCACATCCACCTACTCAGATCAAATGTGCATTACAGAGATGGGAGGATAAGGTTATTGCTTCTCGTGTGGCTGATTTCGAGCCCCCACAGCTGGCTTCCGGGGCCGCTACGCCGATGATGCCGCAATATCATCCTTTTCTTTGGCCGCTAGGCCTACCTGTATCCCCTCCTACTTTTCCGCCTGAAAGCGCAACCCGCTCAATGCCAGGCCCCGCACAACTGACTGAAGAGATTCTGCCTTTCCACCCTGGATTTCCCCCTTACATTCCCCAGATCGATGGCTCCCCTGACAATTCCACCGATGACGTGAACTCGAAGTACCCTACACATCCACCGCACCAACCTCTGGCGGAGCCAGCGACTTCGCCAGAATCCATCAATAGTGATTTAGATGACTCAGACACGGATGAGGAAGACGCTGAAGACAGTGTCGGGGGCAATCTCAACACGATGTTCTGTAATTTTGAGAAGGTGTGTGTGCTGGAGACCACGGGATGAGCCCAGTCGTTAATTTCCCAGGTTTCGCGCAATAAGGCGAAGTGGAAATGTGTCCTCAAGAATGGTGTCATACACGCGAACGGGAAGGATTACCTCTTCTCAAGATGCACTGGGTGTGTTTTTTCAGTAACCGACGACTTTTTTGGGCTTTGGCTGACTGGCAATAGCGGGTTTGATTGGGAATGATTAGAAAGAAAACAATCCTCATTTTGAAATGGATCCGACCAAAATCCCACATTATCCCGAGGGATCATTCTACTGGGAAACCCGGTTTCCTGCAGAAACCCTCCTGCTAAATATGTGCACGACGTCTTTGTCTTCTTTGACCGGTTTCAAGTTCAGCGATATATACCGGATGGCTATAATATCCAGTAGCAATGGACTCCGTGGTGACCTTAGTTTACCTGCCTATACTTACTCGTTTCGTGAGAAGATCTCGATGTTATTTCTATCGTAGCGTTCGCGGAGTTAGTTGGCTGTAGCATACATGAGGCTCATGTATGTCGGTACAGCGGCCGTATGTTCCTCAACGGGACCACCGCGGTTAATATACTCCTCCTCCTCCTCCTCCTCCTCCTCCTCCCGCTTTAGGAAATTTTGTGGA
Organism: Mycena sp. CBHHK59/15; assembly: GCA_029204085.1. Lineage (NCBI taxonomy): Eukaryota > Fungi > Basidiomycota > Agaricomycetes > Agaricales > Mycenaceae > Mycena > Mycena sp. CBHHK59/15. The sequence continues at coordinate 20,936 of JARGXW010000180.1, read as the reverse complement.
AACCCACCCGGCACTCGCTTCTCCTACCTGACCGTGGACAACGCACAGACCCTCCTGCGCAAAAAGAATTCGCAAATCAACAGTTTGAAGTTGGCGGGCCTGACTCTCAGCCAGACCTTGCTTGTCCGAGCAACCCATCTTGCGGCACATTCCCGCTTGCAACTCGCGGTCAGCCGTGGCGATGTTCCACGCATCCACAGCATTGTATCGAACTGCATGAAGAACGGAGACAGCATCTTCACCTGCATCGAGAAAGTTGGTCGCGCTGCCGACGGAAATTTCAAGGATCGAAGTTATACTCGGGAGGAACCTCAACTGTTATACCTCCTTTTGAAGCTTGGTGGTCACGCCGCCGCTGACCTGGGCCACCGATGCCTTGGTTTGCCTTCCATCAGCACCACCAAACGGCATGTTGGCTCCACACCTCTTATTGCATCCCCCCGAGCTCCGACGAGGGAAGAAATGCATCGCAATCTTGATATCGCATTTCCTACTCCCGTTCCACCTCCCCACGACGGTTCGATTCGTCGCGTGTATGATATATAAACATAGCAAGGCGGGGGGGAGGTGAAGTAGATTCGAAAAAAGGTTTTGCGCACTCGGCGGCCCTTTTTGGGCTCGTATGTAGATATAATCATCAGCTTGCGTAGAAAGTCAGTCTGTCCGGCACTTAGTACGCAAGAAAAATTAAATGGACGAGGAATAAATGCACTCAGGGGCGACGTTTGCTGCCCTAGCTAGCGTCCTGGGTGATGAATAGCTGTTTAACATCCGGCAAGAAATCAACCATGTCCGCGGGGATCCCACTCAGCAGCTGCGACAGCTGCAACTCCAACGATGTGACGCGCGCCGTCGACGTTATAATGAAGCTGAGAGAAATCACTGGCCGATTCTCGAAGTCCACGGGTGAATACATGAACTTGACGTGCTTCACAGGACGTGAGGCGACAAGGAAAGCCAGGTTTTTGGGACGCGCCTCCACGCGCGCAAGGTTCGGAAGAAAAACGACGGCTCTGTCTCATTGAACTCTACAATGCCCGGTTTGAGCAGATGATGACCGAGTCGTCGCACATGATTTTTCTCCTTGCTTATTTTCTTCATCCATGTGAGTGTTTATGTTCAATTGTCCCAACAATCCAACTGTCGCCAGTTTACTTCCAGAACGGTGGTTTAAAGCCCGTCATGCCGGCCCTGAATGAGGGCGAGTCGTTTCACCCTTCCAAATATCCTGACCTGTTCAACACAATCCGAGTTTTGGTTCACGCAATCCTGAAGGGCGATCAAACTCGGATCGGGAAATTTTCAAAACACGATGCTGACAAGCTAACCGACCAGCTCGTTCAATGGGCTTTTGGGCTCCCACCCTTCCACCAGCGTGCATACTCTACTGCTGTGGATAGCCCTCTCGAGTACTGGAGAGGGGTTTCTCGGGACTCCAATGCCGATGTTTTAGCAGTCAGTATTCATTTCACGGAGGTTTCAATGTGTTGACGGTTCTTGGATCAGGTAATTGCTATCATTATATTTTCAATCAGTCCCTCCGAGATTTGCGATGAAAGAACAGCTTCCCTGCTGGGCTGGATCAATGCTGCACGTCGGAGTTCCATGGCTCCGGAACACCTCGTCGGGACGGCTCAACTGTCACAGTGGTATAAATTTGGACTGACTGAAGGCGACTACAAGCACAGAGCAACAGCCAATGTCAAGGTTTCCAATGTTGGATCTTCCTCCACTGTCCTTTTGACACCATCTCTTTTGGATCTTCTCAACGACAACAATATTGCGCCACAAGATGTCGACCGCGAGGCTCTTGAAAAAGCCATATTCGATCGGCATGATCCCTATGACCTCGACGAGACAGATCGTGTTGATGCCGCCATTTCGGGTGTGCCCCGGGTGCAGCGGTCTTCGACACATTGGGCTGTCACGGAATACGTCAGGTTAAATAGCCTGGCATCTAACAGTTGTGTAGCCGCCTTTTCCTCTGATAGACGGGTCTTCACCCGATGTCGAGATGGCCGATGAGACAGCTGCCTCGGGATCTCAGCCGGTGCTGTCCAACACCGTGTTGACCTCTGCAAAGGAAGACAGGGAGCGTGAACGTGCCGAACGCAAAAAGAACGGGAATCAGCACGGCAAGGGAAAGAAGAAAACAGGACACACCATCTTTGAAAGAATGCACTGAAGATGACAAAGTACTTGTTAGACTGATGTGGTGGGTGTTCTCAGTGGTCAACCAGGCCACGCAGGACCATAGCTATGCCAAAATAACTTCAGTGTCAAGGTGCCTTGCATCCAAGTTCGACTTGGAGAAAATTGGACACCGGCCCATGCCTGTGGACCACTGTTAGTGCTAATACTCAGCAGCCCATCATTGTGTATTGATGCTCTATATCAAGCCTTCCTTGTCGATCTCATTGCAAATGCTGAAGCCGAGGCCTGGGTGGATGACAGCTGGTCGGATTCTGATGATTCCGATTCCGATTCATCGTCATCAAGCTCGTGGAGCTCCTCATCGTCCTCATCGGATAGCGATGATGACCCGACCCCTGCAGAGGCATATGTGGCTTCTATGGCTGAATTGTACATGGAGCGGTATCTTGCGGAGCGCAGGGATATTCCCAAGACGGCTACGTTGCTATACCTGCTTCTCAATGATTACAAGCTCAACTTTCCGGACATTTTTCGCTCCTACCTCCGGATCGATCCGGATACCTTTGACCACCTCGTTGAATCCATTAAAGACGACGAGGTATTCCACAACGACTCCAACTATGCACAGATGCCTGTCGAGGAGCAGATTGCCATCGCCCTCTATCGTTTTGGCCATCATGGGAATGCTGCAAGCACCTTAAAGGTGGCGTTGCAGTTCGGAGTGGGTTATGGGACGGTTAGCCTCGTCACAACTCGGGTCATGAAGGCAACATGCTCTGAGCGTTTTCGGTCTGCCTCAGTGCAGTGGGCAAGTGGAGAGGCAAAGGAGGCCGCAAAGGAGTGGGTTGGCAGTGTCTCTTGCCCAGGATGGTGGAATGGCTGGTTGATGGTTGACGGAACGTTGGTGCCTTTGTTTCGACGGCCTGGTCATTTTGGAAATGTATATTTTGACCGTAAGTCGAACTACTCACTCAACGTGCGGGTATGTGTATTTATGGCTCCCCTCACTTACTATTGATTTTAGTTGATCTCGACACCTGACCTCCAATTGCTCGATTATGGGATCGGGCTTCCTGGAAGTCAGCATGACTCTTCTGCATGGCTAGAAACCCGAGTTCCACAGCGGCGGGATGTCCTCCTTGACCCTGATGAATGGGTCTGGGCAGATTCAGCATATCCGTTGGAGACCTGGTGCCAATCTCCATACATCAAGTGTGTCGCTGTCCTCACAGATCTATTATTCGCACCAGCTGATGACGCTTTCATAGACCAGAGAAGCTCAGTGAAGCTAACACAAAATACAACTATCACGTATCAGCCGTTCGAATTCGTTGCAAAGTCAAGGAGGACCAAATATAACCTTGAATCAATGTTTGGTTCGAAATGAACATCCCATCGGTCCTGCGCTGTGCATTGGAGGATTCTTGTGAGTCTTGGGCATGATCGATGGTGAGCGGCTCAGCGCACAGCGAAATGATGGCGCGGCACCGCCACCGGCAAGCCGGCCCGCCATCAAAAGCGCGAAATCGAAGTCGGAAAAACATATTTTTCATTTTTTGAACTTCTGCTGCGCTAGATATGTAGAGGGGCCTTATATACTGCCATTCCACCGATATTAGCCCTACGGGATGAAAACTCAACTCTTAGTAAGGATTTCCGTTTTGGGATGTTGACTTGTCACGAAGTCATAGCCGCCACCATACGTGTGAGCCTGTGAAGTAACTTGAGAGGACAGTTGCACAACAGAAGAAATTTCTTGCCGCCAAATCAATGCCACCGTACTTGAAGATTCCTTTCTTCCCCGTGAGCCAGGCAACGTGCTTGATGATCTCGGTGGGTGTGTAGTCCCCAGGAATACTGTAAAGCGCCACAGCCCCCTTGCAGTGAGTCTTGATCTCACCGCGAACCTGAAGGGCACCCCCCCCAAGCCTAGATTGCAGTAAATCAGAGTCGTAAAGCGAAATTAAAATAAATGTTGCGCACGTAAGTGAGCAACTGGGCGCGACGCTCCTCGGATTTCTCTGCAAGGGTGAGACTCTCTCCCGCCTCCTCGTCTTCGCGCTCCTCTCGCTGCCATTCACGATATCCACCTGTGCAGATGTTTTGCCGTCCAAGCTTGGGCTCTCAGACACACTTTGATTCTGGTGGACGCTATCCCCCTAAAAGCTGGCAGCATACGACACGTCACCGCACCTGGGTGCAGCGATTGCACGGCGCAAACTATCTGTGGGGCCTTTGAGACCTAATAAGGCTGCAGTTCGCTTCGGCGGGTGGAGAACCCCGCCCTTCGCGCAGAGCTCAGTGAGCCTCAGCTCACACAGACGGCCGAAGATAACGCGGCAGTGCCTCCAACATCCGAAGCTGAAGAAGAACTCTTCTTCAACGTCGACGTGTACGATGACTGCGACATCCCGCTTGATATTCTCTCTGGCCTTCTTGGCTATTCCGGCTAATTTTGCCCTTGGCACTCGCTCGTGATGGTTACGCAGAGAAGTCTGATGCGGAGGCTGAGGATCTGATGGTCATAGCCCTCGGGCGGGGTCAGCGCAGGAAGACCGGGAATCCACGCTACCAGGGCTTGGATTGGGAGGGGCATCAGTAATTGTTTGTAGAGATTTTTCATAACTTTTGAATGTCTTAGAATCGCTTTTTTGGCCTATCGAAGGCTGAAAAAATCTAGTGTTCATCATCCCGGCGTCACCGTCACCGACACCGAAAGTGTTCAGTTCGGAGGGTGGTGAATCATTTTTTTTAGCATTGATCGGAAGTCCCAAGAATCACTGACCCAATGGAATAGTTCAAGTCGGATCTCAGGTTCGAAATGCGGACTTCTGCCTTCAGGTTCTGGGATGCATAGCGTCAGCTCCTACTGGGGTTCTGATATATCACGGACCTCTAATTAGAGATCAGACGTGATATATCCAGGATCTCTAATTAGAGATGTGGCTGATATATCACCTCAGAGATACTTCCACATGCGGCTGCTGTATTACTAAGCCAAGGAAAATAAATGCAGCAAAATGAACCCACCGGCGGGTTTGAACCAGAGACCCCCAGATATCACACCAATTTTTCACAGGCAGCAAGTAACCACTACACTATGAGAGCATTACAGAATATACCCAGACCTGGCAAGCTGCCCTAGGTCTTCGAAATTGTTTTTAAAGTGTCTCCAGTTTGTTTTCTCAACAAACTGGAGACACTTTAAAAACAATCTGGGGACCCTGACCTTAACCAACCCTAACACTAACCTCTAACCCTAACCCCTAACACTAACCACTAACCAGCACGTTTTATAAAGGGATTCGGTCACGTATCGGGGGTCGGCGTCCGTTCAACCGGCCCCGAGCAGCAGTTTCGGGATTCCGTCCAACTCGACCCTTCTTCTGCCAAAGCCGATCGACGGTATCGGGGAAACCTAGCGAAATACTGTCGAGTAGAGTCTTGACGTTCTAGCCATTGTATGCAGCCAAATGGCAGGGCTTCCAAATCCGGACATGCACGGTGATGGGATCAAAGTCCTGCGACGTTGCCGGTGGCCAGTGGCTGCGCATTTCACGGGTTTTAGGAAGCCTCTTTGATCCCTCAGCCCGTCTCTCGATCAACAGGTTCTTGCTTACTAAAACAACTGGTAGCTAGTCTACCAGCCCAGGTTCGGAGCAAGGCTGTCTCCCGTCCGGCAAGCCGTTGACCGCCGAACTGATCTCGCATCAGCAAACAATGAACGGCAGGCTTGATCCGAACCTAGGAGGAAGGATCCAGAAGATTCCATGTTTTCATAAGCATGATTATGAGATTGACAACGGCAATCGCGGCAGAGGGAGCGGCTAGGTCAAGCCGAAACAATTTGGCTGGGAGGGAAAAGCGATTATGGTTGCAGCCAAGACTTCATGTCAAGCCGCAAATTTGGCCTAGGACCTTGGAGATTCAGGATTAGGCATAAAAGTAGGTATAGTTAGTAGGTAAAATTTTCGTTTCAAAAAAATCTGGGTGTATCATAGCGTGGGAAAAAAAAAGCGCAAAATCTCGGGCAGAAATTTCAAAATTCAGTGTACCTATTTCGCCTTCGCCTTGCCCTTTCCCTGGGTCCGAGTCAGTACCACCCCTTTCAACACTGCATCTGCCTTGGCCTTCCACTCCGCCTTTGCATCGGCCAATTCAGTTGCACGCACTCCGCGGTGCGATCGATATTTCTTCACAGCAAACTCGGCAACCGGCCCTGTGGCACCTAGCCGGTAGACACTGGCATAGCGATGTGCACGTCGATAGAATCGCCGGATGGTGGGAAGGGGCAGAGACAAAGTCCATCATCAACGAGGTCCTTGGCTTTTTGCCAAGTTCCGTTAGAACGCTCCGAACCACCGCTTCACCCAAGCCCAGAAATATTCGATCGGATTCATTTCTGGGTGGAACTTGGGCAGGAAATGGCACACCATTCCGGGTGCTGCTGCAATTAGCTACAATTTGAATGAGTAATTAAATTGTCAGAAGTAAAATGAACGGCACCAGCTCGAGTTGAGACTTCTGGCCAGCAAAATCCGGTTGAAGCGAGAGCAAGCGCCGCATGCAACAATCAACAGGGTGTTCTTCCTCTTCCTCTTCCGTGTCGTTTCCGTCATCACTGTGCATTTCTCGTTCCTCATCGGCCGAAGCACCGTTGAGATGAGGTTTGCGAGACTTCACAAGTTTGCACGCTCTGCAGTCACCGATCAATGTCTTACCATTGGTGTCCTTCGTATATCCTCGCTCTGCCAAAATCACCTTCATTCCTTTCGGAAGTCCCTCGAATTCTTTGTACGGGTGATTGGCGGGCAGACTCTTCTCGAAGGTCATCTTCTGTGCTTCACCTGCGTGGCCGTGCGGATTGCTGTCAGGAATTATGGTGTCGCGCATTTCTGGAACCTTCCCACCGGGTTCACATTCATCTTGGTGGTGGTTAAGGCGTCTGGTGCAAGACTCCCGTGGGCGGACGAATTATCGAAAATCCAGTGAATGACAGCTTTGGGGAACATACGACGAGCAATAAGAATGGCGATGATGAGCTATTATTCGATTAGAATTGACAAAGAAAGTTCAATGCAGAAAGAAAAGGACTTACCTGCTCAATCATCTGCTTCATATTCCAATAGTCGTCGCCTGAGGCCTTGTTATCTGGATATATCACTGTTGTCGAATCTGTGATTGCTAAACGAAGCTCAGCCACCATTTTCTCGTTTCCGCTATCATCTCTGGAGTAAGAGCGAGAAGACCATAGCGTTCGCACAAAAATGCGGACACCATGATCAAACGACCACGACTTTCTTTTGAGGACCTGCTTGCCAGGCTTTAGCCAGTATTGGTTGTTCTGGTAGTCATTTGAATGAAAGCTGGCCTCGTCATGCACGATTTCAACGTGCTCAATGTTGTCGCCTAGAAGCTCGGGCAGAACCTCCTGCATGTCAGGCTCAGCGTACATCGGGCGGAGGTGTTCATAGGCAAGCAGCTCTGCAAGGAATTCTTCGCGCCGCTGCCTCACATCCTTACGCTCATGCCCGTCCCAGTAAACACCCTTCTGGTGGCCTCTGCGGCGGTATCCGAGCCGCCAAAGCCATCGCTGACAGTGCCGGATCGAAATTGTCTTCTTCTTGAGCGCGAGCGAGGGAAGTAATGTTTCATTGATATGGCGCTGCAATAATTTCGGATTGACCTGCAATTAAAGTCAGACACGGAATAGGATGGAGGCGAGGGAAAACAAATTTACGGTGCCAACCTCGAGTGTTCGCAACCATCGTTGAACCCCGAGATAAAATCCTTCATCGTCGAGAAGGCCGTTCGACTTTTCCCGATGGCCTGGTGGCTGGATTTGAGCGCACCATTCGCTTCAAAAAAGCGAGCCTGTGCAGCGATGACACGCTGGAACGCCGGCCCACGACCATGGTATTTAGCAACACGGAGTGCCGCCCGGAGACGTCCCATGCGAGGCATCCAGCGATAAAAATCGACTAGAGAGGCAAACAGAACCTCACTCCGATAATCCCTCTGCTTGCGTGCTAGTTTGAGAGACGAGGCGGCGAGAGCACCGAGCTCTTGGGGTTCCTGCGGGGCTGCGTCATCGAGAATGGTGTCCACCCACTCCGCAACATTGTCTGCCAAGACAGTAGAGTTAACCGCCTCGTCCCCATGCTCCTCCGTGCCTCTTCCTCAATCTGCTCCGGCGGCGGCTCCACCTCCTCCTCCTCATCTAATTCGTCAGACGAAGACTCCTCCTCCGTGGGAAGCTCGGGGGCATCAGTTCGGAGGCGCTTAAAGGAAGCAGCAGGAGCGGGAATTTCTTCCCATCCATCATTCGGAGAGGGAGCGCGGGCACGTTTCTGGCTCGCAAACATATTGATGAGAGTTCGCTGAGCCGGCAGTGAACCAGAAGCGAGGGGAGTCGATTTTTTGACAGCGGGGGCCGCGGTTGCATCAATGATGGCCAGCTGGCGATCCAATTCAGCCCGTGAGATGTTCAGAGAACCTGAATTGAAGGCGTCCCGCAGCTTTTTCTTGTTTAATTGAACGGTTCGCTTGGACGCACCACCGACACCGTAAGCTCCCCTGTGGGTGCCTACACAAGACGATTAATTTACTGTCCATATTCCACCATGAATATACGCACCTGCATTTTTATTCAAGGCTCCGCCTTCCCGATTTTCGGCACTCCGCATCTCAGCGGCACGGAGTTTGGCAGCCGCCTTCTCCCGCTTCTCACGTCGTCTCTCTTCGCGCTCATCATAGGTCCGTGGCTTCGGCTGCACGTCCCAAGCCTCGAAGCAGTCAATGTCTTCTTCGTCGGTGTCAGATTCTGCATCACTCTCCCACAGATTGTCTCCGTTGTCGTCTAATTCAGTTTGAGAGGGAGCGGAGTTAGGCTGAGAGGTGGCGAACATCCCCCCGCTACCCCTGTGCTGATGAAAGGTGCCCTGGGATACCCGCGGCATAGTGTGGAGCCAGAGGAAGACGACGAGCGCGAGTGATGGCGGGGCACAGCCACCGGTTATGGCCGGCCCGAACCGAAAACGCAAAATCTTAGTGGACAAAAAACTTTTTCACTTTTCGAACTTTTGCTCCGGGGGATCTGTAGATATATATCCTAGCATGCTATTTACACAATGACTCAATCTCCCACTAAAAACTCGAGACGTAGTAGCCATTTCCAAATCGGGACAAAAGTTTGTCACGAAGTCGTGACTGCAACCATACGCGAAAACTGCTGACGAAAATGTGATGCACGGCCAAAACCCAAAAATCAGGCTCTCTAAGACCCAGTAACTTACGTTACCGGGAATGTAATGAACTGCTGGAAAGATACAAAAATTAACAGATTGCCCTACAGATAAGTTTAATTTGAAAACCTTCACCTCTCGGGGACAGAATCTAATAGTAGGGTCGAAAGGATCCTTTGTGGTCCCCACACTGAAAACTCGAATCGACTCAGCCTAATTCAACGAAGTCAGTAACTAGACAGATAAACTCCAGTTTTTGTTGCTGTATAAAATTTCAACTCATTAGCGATTTCCCCTGGATTTGGAACACCTTCGACAGAATTTAAATTACATTCGAAGGAGAACAGAAATACACCAGACCCTGCGCAGTGAATAGCCAAGCCAATTCAACGCAACTCAATTCAATTAAGTGCTGGGCGAGAAGCAGGCGGCAAAAGAGGGGACACACGAGGCACCCCAGCACCATGGAAGATCCAATTGCACATGCACCGGATGCAGGGCAACAAGGGCCGAGTGCCGTGGCTGCAAGAACCCCAATAAGTGCCACCTAAAGGCAAGGAGATTCCTCAACTCACTTGAACCCAAGTGGAACCCGCTACTACCCCAGCCGGAGGACTACGAAAACGCTCCACCCACCCCAATCGAACTTGAGGAAGGCGAGAGGGCCTTCGACCCATGCATCACGGTCAAGGGGAACCTTGGAGATGCATTCCGGATATTCACGGATGGACTCAAAGGTGATACGTCCTCGCCTGACACTAGAATCGAGGTGGAACCTGACGAGGAGGACATTTTGGACACATTGCGCAAACATGACACATTCCCATTTTGGCTGCCGCACTTGACGTAAGCTCGGATCACCGTAGCACGTGCCAACCGGTGCAAAAAACGTCCCTCTTCCTCTTACCACCACCACCCCGCACCAGCCCCCTACGCGACGCGCAGCTACCGACCTCACAGGTGATTCCCATGTGCGCGCAGCTCCATGAGGATGCTCTCCCTCGAATGCCGCACGGGTTTGCTGCTAGCTTGCAGAGAAGGTGTGTCGGCTGCGCGGCTCACGGGCGCCTTTGTAGCAATGCGGCAGCGCGAGGGGAAGACACAGCGACAGGTACGCACCAACCCCCCGCTTCGCCCGCTAACTCCGCTTTTCCTCCAACCGCGCACGTGCTGCGCGAACGAGGAGCTGCCTTCGTATCGGGATGCGGTGCGCTCAGATGTGTCCCAAGTCCCCGACGTACGCGCAGAGGCGCACCTGTACGTGCCTGGCCTTCTGTCCCCCCTTCCCTCACTTCTGCCCACACCACTTCGTCCTCGAACAAGTGTTCGCGCTGGCGAGGAACGGCGGGAGTTGGGCGTGTCTGTGCTGCACCATGTCGTGTGGTGTGTGCACGCACACGTTGTCCGGGGGTCTGAGGCTGTGAGATGAATCTCAGATGTCTAATTGGCCCCCAGATATGCTCTCAGCAATTCCTGAGCTTGTATTTTGCCCCAGTAATGCCATTAGTTTATGCTGATTAGCCCACTGTAAATGTTGCTTGAATGATGGAAAATGAGACCCATTGAGTGCGGATTTTCACCCAATTCTATACGATATATGTATATCTTGGATTTTAATTTTGCATCGAGCATCTGCGGGTTATAAGGCACCGAACAGCCAGAATTGATGGTAATTTCCTAAAAGGTAAGTAAATTGATCTTCCCGCAACTGTACACCAGTTGAGCCGCCGGCGGCTAAATTTTCCCTGGCTTTTCCTGAGCACGCATTAAGGGTGTAAAAAACATTGTAAAGCGTGTAAACATCGGCTGTCGCTTCACCAGATATTTTATATCTCAACTGTGTCTGCCATGGGTGTCACCTCAGAAGGGGTTTATTAGCCGGCCTGAAGTTCTCGGCAGGGCCAGAAGACCACAAAAGACTAACCTGTGAGCCCGTTTGGAGGGGTTTTTTTTCACAGTTTTTTACATGCAGGTCGGAGGGCCCCCATATAACATACATATTTTACCCTGTAATTTACATGTAAAATTGGGCCGATGTAATTTACATTGACAAATTTTAGCCAGCACTAACTGGTGTACCGAAAATTGTGGAGATGTTGATTTTTCTGCAGCTACATTTTTAACCACGTAACCCTATTTCCCTCACTGCAATCCATTACATCTTCAAACGCGTGACTGTATTGCCCTAACTGCAAACTCGATAGCTCTGATCATTCCGAATTATTCCAGAAGATCTAGCTATATTCCATGTTGATCCGTGCAGAACTCACCGAGATACAGGTAATTCTTTCGTAGGGATCAAAATCATCCCAAAATGTTACATCTTTCGAAATACATCAAGGCCTTCCCTGGCCAAACTCTATGCCATTTGAACATGCATAAATGCCTATAGACTGCATTGATCCCCAGACTGCCCCTTGAACCAATGTCCGGCCTGGGAATGCCAGTTACCAGGAATGTAACTTAACGTTACCGGGTCGCGGGATCATTAGATCAATACAGCCGACCCAAGCTGACCAGCCTCTTCTCATATAAAGTCCCGGGCATGCTGCCCCATTCTCTAAAAATGTCCAAATCCAGCGTGCGTATCATGTACTGCTTGGTTCCTACGCATCTCACCTTACCTAACCAGCGGCTTTCGTGACGAGGATGCTGTCTCAAAATCTAGACGTCGTCATCCAGAGTGTTCGCGCCCCCTCCGATCTACAAGCTCAGGGGCAGCCGGAGCACAACGCTTCATGCAACTCGTGCTCATCGAGAATTCGCGGTGATCGCTATGTAAGAACCATACCTTGGTTTTACCGCAAACTCAACGCCACTCATTAGAAATGTGTCGGCGGATGCCCGGACTTCGACTTTTGCTCCGATTGTTTCAGGTTTGTCCGGTCTCCAAGGTCATTGACGTATCATTATACTTTATATCAATAGCATAACGGTGCACCGAGTATATCACAACTTCGTCAGGCTTCCAGAGGCCTCCTTTTATTTGGTGTGTTCTATTTCTATTTATTTATTTTGCCAGATCGACGACCCAACTATCTTACCAGGTAGCAGCCAAATCAAATCTGTGTTAATGCTTCCGTCGGTATCAACAGAAAATAGGATAAAGTGTACGGTTTCCGTGATGCACGATGACCATTTTGATCGTTCACTGCGGCCATTTGGCATGATCATACTCTGGTTGGCCGGGTTGAACAGTCAGGTGTATGTAGTCTAGTCTCTCCTAGACAGACGCTTCAACAAAATCTACCTCGTTCCTCGGCTTGTTGAAGGTGTAGTTGCCTGTAGTCAGACCGAAAAAACCCAAAAAAAAATTAAGACAGTCGAAGTTTTTTTGGTTACAAGTATGTACTTTCGGTTGCCGTTACATACCACTGCCAGTCTGCTTTACCTTCTCGCTGGCGCTCGCAGGTCACCGGTGAATGCCGCGTGGCTAGACACAAGTTCGCATTACGGGATGGACGAGACCCGGCCGGCACATACATTCTCACGGGCGGCGCATTCCTATCAGGGGCGGCACATTGCTTGAGACCCGGCACATGGGCCAGCTTATGGGCCGTGCTTCACACAAAGGCGGCACATGTTCCGGGGGCATGCGGTGCCGCAAGGACCAACACCAACACAACCAAGCACGTTAGTTGTTCAAGTCGCCGGCTCAGATCTCAGAGACCGTCAGGCGAAGGGCATGTGGAAATTTCAATGGGACACGGTAGTGCACTTTAATTCAAGAAACATAAATTGCAATGCGAAGGGAAGTAGCTTATCGTAACAATTGACCGTCAAGCCTCCGCCGCCGCAAATTTTTGAAGCTGAACCGATTCAAGCCTATGAAATTACCACAAGTCAGGGACGGCAGGTAGAAGTGTTAAATAAACATACCTTGCCCGCCCTACGTTTCTTTTTTGGGCTGCTCCGAAATGTTCTCCTCGGCATCCCGCTTTCGAGAGCTTGGAGCCCTGGACCGCGAAGATCCAGGTGCGAGAATATTTGTCGGCTCGAGCCCATCCAGCCTCGAGCGCCGGGCCCTCGTCAAATGGCTAGGAGGCATATCCGGGGTCAAATTTTCGGGTGCAGGTGAAGATCCACAAGGAGACTCCGCTGGAGGCGGAGGAAGTGAGGGGAGAGGCGAGGCGAATGATGAAGTTGAATAAAAATTGAAAGCAGTGTCGAAAAAGGTTTCGGCGAGAGGCGATTCAGAGGAATTCGTATATGCAATGTCGGCAGGTGCGGTCGAGGGGAAATCTGAACTGAAGCCCGAATCAAACCCAAAAAATGAGTTCAGGTCGGCAGCGATAAGGTCGTAAGGGAGATCCAGCGCGGGGGGTGGTGCTACAGCGTCTGGATACATCGTTAACGCCGCCGAGTACAGTTCAGGGTTCAAAAAATCAGCGGTAGCTAGGTCAGTTATTCAGTTGTTTAGGATCATCGAAGCTGGATATAAATGACTCACCCGGTTCAATGAAGTTAGCTTCGGACATCGTGAATGCCTGAGACCGCATGCCGTCTACGCTGGTAAATGCTGGGACTGCCGCCGGGAACATGCTGTCCCATCCTGTGGAAAGGATTTGCGGTGTAGCATTTAGTATTTAAAATGTAGACAGTGTCAAAGTTGAAGTACAAATGAAGGAACGTACCCAGTTCAAAGGAATTGGATGCGGACGGCGCGGGGCCCGCGGGCTCGGGCGCCTCGATGATGACAGGATTACTCGGGTTGGCCCTTGGCCTGACCCCGATGAAGTTTTCGCGCTATAAAAATTATTACTGAGGATCCTCAGAGGTATAGCAAAAAGGAACTCACCCTATTTTCCCGTTGCGGTCTTGACGCATCCACTGGAGCTTGCAGACAGAATGGCAGACGAACTAGAAGTTCTTCCCTTCTTCGAGGATGACTTCACCACCTTCAGCTGAGCGTTGATGTCCTTTGTACGGCGCTCGATTGGCGGCGCGTCTCCAGCTCCTCTGCAAGTTGTTCCTCGAGCAGCCTCCGCTCCTCGATCTGTTGCCTCGATTCTCGGGCCCGCTGCGCGGTGTTGGACTGGCGTTGCGAGTTGCGAGCCATACGATGGGCGACTTCGTTGTGTGCGTAAGGCCATTACTCAGTGTTGGTTTCTGTATTCGTCGAGAAACTTCATCAATCTTCCTCTGGCCCCAACCGTGTAAACCCCCCTATCCTTCAGATCAGAATCATCAAATGTTAACATTTCATCCCATGGAATTCCTTCGAAGCAGTTGCTATACTTGTGAAGCCTTTTAGAGCAGAGCCAGGACTGGATGTCGGGCGGTGGGATGGGTAATTTCTTGCCTTCAACACATTCGTTGGCAGGGGAACATGGCAACAGCAACACAACGGTTGGTTTACCAAGATAGGGGGGCTGAGTAGACCGACGGTAGGCCAATGTAGGCCAAATCTGGCCTACGTTGGCCTAGCTGACTCGGCCTACCAGGGTCGGCCGACGTAGACCGACCGTAGACCCACGTATGTAGACTTAGTCGGTCTACGCGGGCTCGGAATGCAGTGAGTGACCTGAACTGAACAGATTTTTGGCAGGCTGTGTGCGTTGGAAGGCCAGCAGAATTCTGAGTCAATTGCGCAAAATATTTCCCTGTTCTCCCCGCCAGAAACGTGACTCTGGCAGAGTCCGGGGCCGATTGGGGATTTGGTTGCGGGGCGGTGCTCGGCAAAGGAGCCACACTGATCTTTGGCATTGTTGATACTCTTCTTGCCTCTTGCCACAGCATCTGGTATACGCCCTGCCCCCCCCCCCCTCTTATTGCAATGTCCATCCTCAGATTGGCGCCAGAGCTGATAGACACAATCATTTACAACATCGGTGTCCTAGGGGAGGCACGATGGAAGGCCAGTCTGAGGTCGTGCTCGTTGGTGTCTCGCAAATTCCTGTGCTCCAGCCAGCGGCTTCTTTTTTACTCACTCAGAGTGCATAATTCAAACGCACAGTCTTTGGCCAGGTCCCTCGGCCATTCCACACACATTGCCTTATATGTCCGCGACCTCGAAATTGACTTCGATTTCGACCGCGAGGATACGCGGGCTGCCTCGGTTGCGCTATTACGACTCTTTCCAAAGGTCGAACGCGCCTCACTATCTGTGGGCTCCTGGCTCACGGAGTCATTCCGAGAAACCACTCACATGGCTATCCTTGATTTTCTCTCCCTTCCATCCCTGCGATCCATTCTATTTATTGGCCGGGCGAATGGGAGCCTCCCTTCTTCAATGCTTGTGCATGCGCTCTTGTCCCACACAGCTGTGGGGTTGCGGTACATACTGGTGAAACAGGACAGCACATTTACTTCCTCCGGTGATAGGCCGCAAGGGAAATCACCCCTTCGGCAGCTGGTGCTTGAACTACCTGCTGCAATGGTGCTCCCAGTCCAGGAGATATTATTGAACTCTGCGATAACTTCAATAGATACTCTCCAGCATCTGAGATTATCCCAATTATCTCCTCCACCCAGTTTGTCGCTACATATTGTGGAGAGTGTTGTCCTACGGTGCTCGGAATCGTTGCAACATTTGGACATCGACTTACACGGTATGTGCGTTTTTGTCCTTCTCTTCTTCGATACCCTGATTAGTTGCGCGTTTAATTAGAAGACAACAACTCCATTTATCTCCCTGCACTCCCCAATCTCCGATTTCTCACGTTAAGGAGCTCGGTGCACAAGGCCCACGTGCCTAACATCGTTATGTATGCCATTGCCACCCTTCCGGCCTGCCTTCCCGGGCTTGAGGGTGTAACCATCATCATCCGCGCGAACGAACATCGTGAAACGAATTTCATTGCTGCTCCCAAAGCCGATACTGCACTCATGTCCCTGGCGCATCTTCGCGATGCACATTTCATCTTAGCTGCCAAGTTGTCTTATGGACTGTACTTTGCGGGGTGCGTACAGATGCAGTTGCAATTAGCCAGTAAAGCTGGCCTCCTGTCCTTTTCGGAGCGCAGTTGGCACATGAAACACTATCATTTTGGGTGCTTCGATGATTAGGCAGGCCCTCTATATGGCTATGAACCCTTTCCTCATACCGTGTTCACCAGTTTTTCAGCATTTCTTATTTTCAACCCTCATACCATACGGTGTACCAGTAGGGATATCAATTACTGTACATGTATGCAATACATAATGTTTTATTGAGGGATTGAGCTTTGTCAATAGACAGGTTGCGCAGCAGCCACCGAGCCACGTGGTGGCTGATTTTCTGTGCGCAAATGGTGGCTGGTGGCTCGGTGGAATTTTGAACCACAGGTGGCAAATGACTCTGAAAGGTGAAGTAATAAGGGTAGCCATGCATTTTTGCCTCGGCAACCACTCTGAATGCTCACCCAGGGTAATTTCTGCTCAAATGAGAATTTCTTCACCCTTCCTCAGCCAGCTGGAGGCGTTGAGCGACCACGTGTATGCAGATGCTCAGTTGGATCCCAAAATGAGTCAATTGAGCCAAAGAAAATTAGGGTCCGCTGACAATTCCACTTTGAGGAAAATAATTAACTGTCAGGCTGACTGTCAGGATGACTGTCAGAACTGACAGATGACAATTGACAATTGCCTATTTTAGAATTGCCGCTATTTACGAACTACCAGTCCCAGTTGGCTTTCTGCGGCGCGGAAATGGGTTGGGGCGGCGCGTTTCCAGTCTCCTTAGTCGCCACGTCGTCATCTGACAGCAAGCCCTTCAATCCGGGGGCCCTCAACATCACATCCCTGTCGACAACAAATACGGCGTCAGATCTGAAGGTCTTCTTCGTGTTTTTCTTGCGCCTGTGTTTCATGCGGGATATCTTGGCTCTGAGAGCGTCGGATAGCTTCTGTAGCTCCTCGTCGTCTTGTTCGTTTATTTCCGTGGAGCCGGCATCTGGATCGGCATCAGAATCGGATGCCTCGGACTCGGAATCGTCCTCTCGCTGTTTCAGCTTTATCTTGTCAATCACGGACTGGTCAAGGCGACGATAGGCGACCGTTGGACGACGTGGAGGGCGGCGTGGACCTTCTGCACCCTGAAACCATTGTCAGTGTACTTTCTTGCAATATGTGAAGAGTCGCAGACGCACCGGAGCATGATATCTGTACCATTGACCAACCATTATCATATCCAATAGACCCTCCTGTTTCTGATTTCCCCGCAGCGCGCTGTTGAACCAGGTGATGTTGGAATTGGTACGCTCATCAGGCATTGAGTTGACGAGGATCCCGAAAATTCTGACTCCGAGCATCTGCAAAAAACATCAGTTTACGAATCGGGATCTGGAAGAAACCGGTCACCGCAATAACATCGGATCGAGGAGAATCTCCCCGGCCCAAGTTCGTCCACCACTCCATAATATCCCCGTTCATGATGGGGGTGTGGAACGGCGCCTCGCCGAGCCAGAAAGCCTCAAGCTGCAGCCTCAAGGCGTCGACAATGTAGAGTTCCGTCTGCGTCTTTAAAACTGGATGACAACGACATTCACCGTTGTGACTCCTGTGTTGTTCCAAAAGAGCCTTCAGCATCTGTTTCAGAAACTCTTTAACGCGAAAAATTGCGTGCGGATAAGAAATGTGCTCCGCAACACCCTCCTGGGTGTCAGAGCGTTTGCGTAGAAATTCGGCGTTCGGATATCCTATATCTAGTGGTCAGTAGTAAATAGTGAGCAGGGGAGGCGAACGAACGGGGATCTAGACAGAATGCCACGAAATACACCTCATTGTGTTTGAAAAATTGGGAGTATCGTGTATTGAAATTGGCGCGAACATGTGCCGCAAGTTTGATGGTTATCCCGGTATCTTTCTCCTTCTTCTCAAATATACTGTCGAGGGTGTGCCCGATGGCAAGCCAAAAGACGAAAGCATCTGAGGGGTTCGCAGTCGTCGCCTCCAGGGACCAGAGTGAACGTGCCAACGGCGTGACAATCATTTCGTAGCTCAACATATCCCTCAAAAATGTCGGAAGCCGGACTGAGGTTTGGTCACCGAAGACTTCCTGAAGCAATGGGTTCTACGGAGTCTCAGTACGGTTCAAATAAACGGAGGGACGAAACGAACTTTGAATTTAATTTTCTGGTCTAAAACGAGGCCTTGAATATTGTGCACGACGGGTGACACTGTTGTCACCGCCATAAAGTGTGTCGCAAAGCGGGTTTTCCCGATTTTCGCCAACATGCGTACAGGGATATTGCTGCCGTCATCCGCCAGGCCCTCACCTGAGTCCCGTAGATGGCTTTCGATTTGCCGGACTTGCTAAAATGGCGGATGAGCAGCTTGAGGATTTGCATCATCTGTAGTAAACCATTGGTCATGTGGTTGAAAAGATGAATTTAAGACGGACTGTCTGAAATTCGGGCAGTTCATTGATATCACCAATAATATGCTGGATAAAATGGACGACATCGCAGAGGTCGAGAACGGCGGGAGCTTCCGTAACAACTCCTCGTCGTGCTGCAAGCGTTACATTGGTGCTATCCGATGCCATGGCAGCCCATAGTTCAGATCCGATACCGCTCATTGTCTGCCAAACAGAATTGTTGGAAAGATGTTTGTGTTCAAAAATTGACTCGCCTCGAGAGTACCATTCTTGATCCATTCGGCATTGTGGCTCTCCTTCGTTCCAAAATGTCCACCGAGGAAATAAACGTCGCGAGAGGGTGTGCAGCCATGAGAGGTATAAAATTGATCACCGCGCCGAGAAGATGTGCCGTCCGTGGTGTAGGTAAGATCCCGAGATTCTTGGAGCGCCAGTTTGGTTCTCTGTCTAACTAATGCCGCTTATTGAGGTATGTACTCGTTGGCGAATTTTTTGCTGCCAGTGGGAGTGTAGGCCGGGTTGAGATGCTTGACGAAAGCGGCCCAGTCATCTGAGTCGAGCAGGTTCGGGACCAGACCACATTTGCAGATCAAGAGCATCAGTAAATGGTCGGCCTTCCTCTGCCACGCCACATGCTCCTCCTTCGCCTTCTTCTTACCAGCATCTCGGAAACTCACCGAGTCTAATGGCGGCTGACCCTTTTCAAGGGTCTCAAGCTTCTTCGGCCGACCAACCGGGCGCTTCTCGGTGGATTCCGGAGCGTCAGCATCCTTCTGCTCGGCACCCAGTGCGCCTCTCGCATGCTCATCCTCGGCCTCTTTCCTCGCTAATGGGTCTTGTCGCAGGAGAAAATCACATCGGAGCGCATGCGTGATGACATCGGCATGCATCCGGCGGCCTGCTCGACGATGAGAACAGCCGTCTGCGATGCATATCCAGTACGATTTATTTTTAGTTCGTTTGGCCGGATCAGTGAGCGCAGAGGAAAGGCGGTCAAGGAAAGCATCCGACTGAGGGCCAGGTTTTTTCTAAATGAAAAATGGATCATAAGCTTCAAATTAGGTGTTGAATAACGTAAATGAACCTTTGGCGGTGGAGCATCTTGGTCTTCGGTTTCCGGGCCTTTGCGCTTGGTACCACCTAGCCTCAACTAGGGGGTAAAAATTAAAGATCAGGCACTGCTCGAAGGCACCACTATTATTGAACCTTCAAAGTGACACTAGATGTGGTAGAGATCGGTCCGGTGTCATCGCCTGTCGACGGCATCTAATAGATTGAGGTAAGCGTTTGACAGTATCACTTTACGGCTTCCTCACAATCGGCTTGACCGGCGTAGTTTTCCCTGGACCAAGTCCATTTTTCTCAATCTCCCTGTATTCTTCCTCATAGTTGGCGAGTGCCTGCCAATAGGCGGCCCACTCGCACGCAGTGGGATTGCTGAGACGGGTCGAGTAGGGGCCGAAGATTGAATCCATAAGTGAGTCTATTTGGAAGAGACCATAGTCTTTGTCCGCCAGAAATCTTCCGAACCCTTTTTGAGTTCAAGAAGCTGCGCGTCCGTTAGGGTGGCCATTCTGGGTCGTCCACGGAGATAGAAGAAAAAATTGACAGGCGGCTGTGCACATCAACAGTTGCCGTCCGAATTGGGTCTGAACCCCGCCGAGTCGCCTCAATTCACGCCCTGACAATCTCAGTTGGTGGGTAAGTAGCGGAATACATCGGTTGGTAATTGTCAGAATTGTCAGGCGGATTTTTCCGAAAAATTAAATAACCCTTTGTCAGTCAGTGACTGACAATTATCTGTCAGTCAACTGACAATTAAATTGTCATGTCAGCGAACCCTAAAGAAAATGTGTCATGAATTTTGCCATTCGAGCCACCAGCCACCATTTGCGCACAGCAAATCAGCCACCGCGTGGCTCGGTGGCTACTGCGCAACCTGTCTAATATGGAGGTTCAATTCACCAACTAGCAGTGTGCCCGTGCTACGCTACGGAGAAAAGGGGAATCTCAGTGAGACATGAGACGTGATCTTAATAACTCTGGTTACACATTTAAAAGAGAAGTACTACAGTAGATAATACATTTGAATTCACTACGGATTTAGCGCCTCCATGTATATGGCTGACTTTGACTATGAATCCACTATGTCAAGGGAGAAGATAATTGTGGTATTCAATCGTATATGTGTCCTACCTTGATTTTAACTTTGCGCGAGGGAGCTCGAACTGATTATATAC